>OZ024741.1:206937489-207022489 GCA_964016885.1 Eledone cirrhosa | reverse complement strand
TTTGGTCAAGTCAACAAAGACCATAAATAGTTTCTGATTCTTTTCGAGAACCCTCTCTGCGGCCTTGTGAAAGGAGAACATCATGTCAATAGTATTCCGACCTATACGGAAATTACATTGATTTTCAAGATAGATATCATCAAGACGTCTGCATGTAATTCTGTTGAGAATAACACGGGCATGTAATTTGCCAGCAATACAGAGAAGGGGGATACCGTGAGAGTTGTCACAGATAGTGTTTTTACCTTTGTTCTTGAAGAGATGGATTATAGATGCATCCCCAAAGTCTTGGGGGACATGTTCGACAACCATATTTCCAGAAATAGCCGAAGCTTAAGAACCAGTTTTTGACCAGCATATTTGAAAATTTCAGGTGGGATGCCATCTCTAACAAAATCGATTAAGAATGTACATCGGATTTTTTTAATTTGCAGGGAAATACAAAAATGTAACATGATCGTATGTCTCTATATTCAACGTGTATATTTATATATACATTTACACAATTTCAGTTAAACCTTCCTGTATGTATAGATATATACAGATATATACAGATATAATTGTAACGTAGTGCACAATGTAATATATATATGTATAGAAATTTCGTATTTTGAAAGAAATACGATTTTAGGAAGCCGTAGCTATGCGAACACGGGGGGGTTGGCTAACGCCCTCTGGTGTTGTCCGACAGAAGCAAGGGGGACAACCGTCTATGCACTTCAGGCTTGATTGGTCATCGTCAGGAAGATACTCCCCTTGCTCTGCGACTGCTGAACTTGAAAACAGCCTAAATGAGGTGATTAATCTCATTTGCATATGAAGCTGCATAAGTTGGCTCAACTTATAATAGAAAAGAAATAGGATTTCGCTTCAAGCATAGCTTTATACAATATGTATAGATACGATTTTAGGAAGCCGTAGCTATGCGAACACCGGGGGGCTAACGCCCTCTGGTGTTGTCCACTAGAAGCAAGGGGGATACCGTCTATGCATATATATATATATGCATATATATATATATATATGTAGAGGTTATATTTAATTTGTTGGGATACAACAAGCTAAAATATTTTTATAACTGATATAAAGCACTCAACAAATTATTGGATAAATATACAATATATTAACAAATGGAAACTATATTTATAAAACTATATTTATTTCATTATACATATTTCAAGGGCCACCAAGGTAGATTATGGTGTGCTTTCATCAGATAAAATATAATACAGATTAGTTTTATAAATGAATATTGACAGACCTTGAAAAAAATGCAACCTTACCGGTTGGAGCTTCCTGTATAGTGGAGATATTAGATTTATTGTTGATTTAGTATGCAAATTAGTGTCGGAAAGGTTAAATAACAGTATATTTAAATTAAACCGTTGGAAGAGGGAAAAAAAGAAAGAGAAGGAGAAAAGGAATAGTTTATATATATTTTTGCCAGTGGGAGAGAGTAAATGTGACTATATTTAAGTGAGAGAGAATATTAGTTATAAGGACAATAATAGCGTAATTTTGTTTACGTGAGAGGAGAGAAGAAGCGAAGAAACGAATATAGCGTGGATGAATAATAGCAGGATTCATTATAATGATAGGTTGAAAAACTTTATCTAAGGTTTAATTAATAAATTTGATTAAATGTTTAATTAATAATTTAATAGTTTAATCATTACTTTAAATGTGTATGTTAGATTATTAAAAAAATGTGTATGTTAGATTATTAAAAAAATTAAAAAAATTAAAAAAATTAAAAAATTAAAAACTATTATATATTATTAAAAAAATATATTATTATTATAAAAACATATATATTATTATTATAATAAAATATATATTATTATTATAATAAAATATATATTATCATTAATTATTAATTATTAATTATTAAAAACATTGTAGGTTAAAAGTATCCAAATAATTCTAAACCCTTGGAAATTCCGAGAGTTTACAGAAGAATAACCCCTTATTTTTATTATAATAGCTGTACAGCGTAAAGGAAATTACTAGTGATTTATTAATAACTCAGATAACTCTAATGATTAAATGCTATAAGGTTAAGAAGTTAAAAAGTTAAATTTTCTATCATAAGAATGTAATTAGAATATGAATCTTATGTTATTTTATACTGAGTCATAAATTTATAAATTCATAAATTTACGTGTTATAAAGTTATAACAGTTGAAACATAAATTTACTTACCATAACGTCACACCATATAGAAATTGTAACATTTAAAATGTTCATAGGAATATATTTAAAGCATAAAGCACAAAAAAACTCTTTCATAAGAATATATTTATAAAATATAAATTTTAGGTTATACCACATATACATAAAAAATCATCATGTTTATCATATATATATAAACATTTGGATATATATATATTAAGCATTTGAAAAATATAAGAATATAGAAATATAAAATACACAATATAAAATATGAATTATAATTTTAAAAGAATATAAGAATATAGAAATATAAAATACACAATATAAAATATGAATTTTCAAAAAATCCTTCAGTACGTTTATCAAGAAAAATTTTTCAAGAAAAAATTTTATTTTCTTTAAGATAGTTACAAGCAGTCATATAAAAGGAATCTAATGATTTATCGATAGGTGTAATAATAATAGAGGATATTATGTAATTGTGTAAAAGAGATGAATTATGTATTACATTGTATATATATATATTTAAACGTTGAATTCAACCGATGTTTACAAGAACTGAATAAGTTATTCCTTAAATTAACAGAATTTTTACTTTTTAATATAAAGAATATTTCTTCTATACAAAGAGCACAATTTTCAGATGAAGCATTGAATGAAGGAGCTTTGGAGATAATATTCCAAAGTAAAGAGTAGTTAATGTTCTTTGATTTTAGGTCCCATAGTAAATTAGATAGAGAAGCTGAAGATTTTTTACCTATATTCGTATAAGAGCATTTATGGTTATTAAAACGGGACTTAAAAATCTGTGGAGGTAGATCCTACATAATTAAAGGAATTTATATTAGTTTTTACATTACAATTATATACTATATTTTTAACTAAACAATTATTATTTAGAGGACAGTTAGATTTATTTCTACAGTTACATTTATCCAAATTTAAGTTACTAGGAGCCGTACTATCATATTGGATATTGCTAGGGTTATTAATGGTATTCTGGTTAGGTTTTAAGTTTCTATTATTAATTCTATTAATATTCTTCGCTAAATTATTAGTGGTGGAATACGATAATTTTATAGTATGTCTATTAAATATTGAGTAATACCTATGTGTTGTAGGAAAGCATTTATCTAGAGCTTTAAAGAATAATTTAGCAATAGAAGTTTTAATACTTAATGAGAAAGGGGGAGCGAACCATAATATATTTCTAGTTCTATTTCTTTTTTGCTTTTCGAGTTATTGTAAGGTTTTCTATTATAGTTTTTAAAGTTATGGTTAGTTGGCACATCATTATTATCAATGTATTTAATTTTATTACTATATCCAGCTCTACCCAACGCTTTATCTTCAAAAATATTCCTATTAGCTGAAATTCTAGAAATACGTTGCTGCACAGAATTTACTATAGTGTTTTTAACGGATCTGGGGTGATTGGAATTAAAGTTAACGTAGTTTAAGTTCTCATTTATTTTGTGAAATGGATAATAAAGGCCTGTTATAGTTACATCTAGAAAGTTAACTATTTTATAATTATTCTCTACTTCTACTTTAAGATTAAGGCAATTAAAAAATTGTATAATTTCTTTTCTTTTTCTATTTATTTCACAGTTATTATTATTTTCTATAAGTAGTAGCATATCGTCGCGATATAAACCTCTAGTCATCTCCGGTATTTTCCTATGTAGAATATTATTAATAAAAAGCCCCACAAGATCCGTTATTTGTGCGTAATCGGATGACCCCATAGTAATATCGAAATTACTATCTCTGTCTGCTCTAGTCCAAAGGTGGTTGTTAAATTTAATTAATTGTTTCTACTTTAGGCACAAGGCCAGCAACATACCCAGTGCATTACTGGTAATTTATTTTATCGACCCCGTAAGGATGAAAGGCAAAGCCAACCTCGGCGGGATTTGAACTCAGATCGCAAAGGGACGTAACTATGCTGGAAAGCATGGCGTCCGACCCTCTACCGATACTGCCAATCCACCGTTGTTAAATTTAATTAATGTTTTCCATGCAGTTAAGATAATGTGCATTTCATTACTAGTTAAGTCTGTAAGTTTAACTTCATATGTGAGGGCTTTATTAAGTAGATTAGGGGTGATGGATGAGTAATAATTAGCAATATCCAATTGAATAAATTTATTATTATAGTTATATTTAATGTCCTTAAAACAGTCGATAACTTCATTAGTCCCTTTCCATAATTTTAAATAAGATAGTTCCTTAATTTGTGGTATGATTCTGTCTAAAATATTCTTGCTAAGTATGCCAAGGTCTGATTTAGATGGTGCAATCAATCTAACTGGTAATTCAATTTCAAAGTTTCTTTTATGGTCCTTCATATTAATTTTTGGTTTCCTAGGCATAAAGGGTTGTGTCCTGTTTTCGATGCTTAATTCCTGCATTATGTAAGAAGCTTCCGTATTTAGTTTTTCAAGGTCATCACTGGTTGTTTTTTCTTTGTATTTTTTCCTTAATTCCTTTAATATAAGATCGTTATAAATATCCTTTTGCATTCCGTAAAGATTGTTGGTTTTATCTGACTTGACTAGACTTTTTTCCGTTTTTTCAAAGCTTTCTATATTATTTTTGAGATTTCTTAAGTAATCCTGGCCCACGAAGTTGTTTTTTTTTATTTAATGCTTTGTATAATAGAGATGATCTCATTTTCAAAATCCATTAGTAGTTTGTTGGAAGGTGGATTCTTTTTGGATTTGAAGATTCTATCGAGATTGGAAATATTCTCTTTCGCATCAGATTTATCGAAATGAAAAGCTCGCCACCTGAGTCTTCTTATAAATGAGTCCGATTTTTCTATTAGTTGTTCTATAAAGTCTTTATTCCTAGGTAAAGGTATGCCCTTTAGAGAAGAAGGGATCTTAAAGAATTGCATTTTTTTAATTCAGTTATAATTTAAAGCGCTCAACAGTAAATATATAGATATAGAAATAATAATAAATGTGAAGAATAAAATCCGAAGAGGGCGCGATAAGGATTATATATATATATAAAAATATATAAAAACAGTAGAGCAAATATTTATTAAAATAACAGATTAAAGTTTAAGCAAAAAGTCGCTTAACGGGATCTTCTGAATTTCAGAAGATACCGCTAAGGGTGAAAGCAGCGATTCTTTGCTTAAACTTTAATCTGTTATTTTAATAAATATATATGGCGTAGACATTACAGTACAATGCAATATTATCGGAGGATGATGTTGCAGATGTGCAACGAAAGAACTTTGATAGACTATATATATATATTTGTATCTGTATTTTTAACCGTTGTTCAATCAATGATAAACATTGATTTCCAAATAAATTAACTATGGAGATATAATAGATACAGAAGCGAAAACCAACCAAACAGTGAGTGTGTTCTGTTATTATTATTTCTGGCAATATTATTACAACAATATGACCCCACCCGCCCAAGTATAACTATATATATATATATATATATTTATACATAAATATAAGTATGTACACGTACATACATATATGTATACCGACGTACAGTAGTATGTATATATATATATATATATATATACATACATGCACACATATATATATGCACGTATGGATTCACCGAATATTTATTACAATGCTCGGTGTGTTTGTAAACAAACATCCCGTATTAAGCCGTAGTGTCTAGCAACCACCGTTGCTCGTTTCTTCAACACTGACAAAGGAACGCTGTACTAGTTTCAAGCTTGTTAGCTATCGTCAGCAACGTATACGTTCCTGCCAGATTGTTGAACGTATATACTTACCTTATGCATATTAACGGCTGAGTCGGTATACATATATGTATGCACGTGTACATACTTATATTTAAGTAACAGCCGTACTAAGAGTGGGAAATGAAATATCGTTTCATTTTTTCCGTTTATCGTTTTCAGTGCACCCGGCCGATTAACCCACTCGATATGCAAATTGGGCTACTCAGCCGTTAATATGCATAAGGTAAGTATATAGGTTCAACAATCTGGCAGGAAGGAATCCTTCGTCATCTGTAAAGCCGCGATCCAGATGTTTCAGCGCTTATTTACAGGACGCCTGTAGCGATCCGCAGTGCGCCCGAGGCCTTTTCTTAATCAAAAGGTCACGAGAAAAAGAAGAGAAAAAGGAGAGAAAAGGGAAGGAAAAGCGGAAGAACAAAGGGGGAAAGGTGGTGAGGAGAGATGAAGAAAGAGAAAAAGGAAAAAAAAAGGAGAAAAAAAAAACAGGTGAACAGATCCCATCATGGAGAGACACAGGAGAAAGGAACATGCAAATGAGTAACCGTGAAAACATAGGAAAAGTAAGTTATAGCAAACCTGGTAGGATGCGCTAACAAGAAGAGGGAATTCGCGTGTCGACTCCACCGTAGAAGAGAGACACGAGCAACTGGAAGTGAGAGGTAGAAGTGAAAAGGATATAATCCAAAAGGGGTTTACGACAGTGGTAAAACGTGTCTAAAAAGATTACGAACAGAGGAGTTTTTACGACACGTACAAACATGTCAACAATCAAAACCAAACGGATGGATAGAGAGAGGGAGAGAGAGAAAACGAGAGAGAGGAGGAGAAGAGAAGAGAGAAGGGGAGAGTCGATGCGAAAGTGTGGTAGGAACACGGATCGAAGAAAACAGGTAGAGGTGGGGGGGGGGTCACAGCGGAACATACAAAATGATAAGAAACGAAAGGTGCTGTGTGGTTACTAAAAACAAGGTTTAGAATGGTGGTTTGGACGGAACAAGAGGAGAAAAGAAGAAAGAATCCTTCGTCAGCTGTAAACCCACGATCCAGCTGTTTCGGCGCTTATTTACGGTTACTCATTTGCATGTTGCTTTGTTCTGTGTCTCCTCATGATGGGATCTGTTCATCTGTTTTTTCTCCTTTTCTTCCTTTTTCGCTTTCTTCCTCTCTACTCACATCCTTTTCCCTTTTGTTGTTCTTCCTCTTTACCTTCTTTTTTCTTCCTTTTTCTATCCTTTTCTCTTCTTTTCCTCCTGGTCTTTTGATTAAGAAAAGGCCTCGGGCGCACCGCGGATCGCTCCAGATGTCTTGTAAATAAGCGGCGAAACATTTGGATCGCGGGTTTACAGCTGACGAAGGATTCTTCTTTTCTCCTCTTGTTCCGTCCAAACCACCATGCTAAACCTTGTTTTTAGTAACCACACAGCTCCTTTCGTTTCTTATCATTTTATATATATATATATATATATATATATGAATGAATGTATGTATAGTATATTTGGCAATATACCGTATGTTGAATTAAAAATATTTAGAAGACCATACGCTATCAGTTTTAAAGTAGTGACTTTGTCACTTACTTCTTTTCGGCAAAAGAAGGGAGAGGAGCTGACAGTCTGTTTCAAGCTGGTTGGCGTTCATTAGCGCCACCGAAAATTATAGAAGCTGGATTCTTATAGAATTCCAGTACGGTGTCTTTAACTGCTGTTTTTCCTTGTAAGCTAATTCGACTAAAATCTATGCATGTGTGTGTTTTTTTCCTGTCAGAATAGAAGGAAACTTTTACAAACGAGAAATGGGAACAAATTTAAACCGTCCGTAAAAACCAGGCCCGTTCCCTTGTCTTAAGATTGAATTGCTTCAGAAACGAAAACTTATTACATAATGATGCTGTCTGATGAGACCGCGTGATCGGTTACATGATTGAACAATCATGTAGCCACGATCGTCATTGAAATATGTATCACAGCTTTGGTAATAATGGACTTTTTAGCATCTAGAACGAACTTCGCCTTTTATTCTCTCACTGTCCCTCTCTCTCTTTCTCTCTCGCTATCTCTATCATTCTCTCTCTCTCTCTCTCTCCCTCTCTCTCTCTCTCTCTCTCTCTCTCTCTCTCTCTCTATATATATATATATATATATATATATATATATATATATATATATATATATATATATATATATATATATATATATATATATATATATATATGTGTGTGTGTGTGTGTGTGTGTGTGTGTGTGTGTGTGTGTGTGTGTGTGTTTCTGTGTGTGTTTCTATATATGTTTGTATATATGTTTGTATATATGTTTGTATATATGTATGTATTAGGATTGGTGCTCTGAAATTGCGATGTATACATGAATGTATGTATAATATATTTGGCAATATACCGTATGTTTAATTAAAAACATTTTGAAGACCTTGCACTATCATTTTTAAAGTAGTGTCTATGTCAGTTACTTCTTTATTCGGAAAAAGAAGGGAGAGAAGCTGACAGATTTTGTTTCACGCTGTTGGCGATCCTCAGAGCCTTTGCAGAAAATTATAGAGGCTGGATTCTTATAGAATTCCAGTAATAATCAGGAACTGATGATACAAAGAGATTGCCAGTCCAGCAAAAATTATAAATTAGGATTGGTGCTCTGAAATAGCGATGTATAATGCTCTGAGGATCGCCAACACCGTGAAATAGAATCTGTCAGCTTCTCTCCCTTCTTTTGCCGAATAAAGAAGTAAGTGACATAGTCACTACCTTAAAAATGATAGCGCAAGGTCTTCAAAATGATTTTAATTAAACATACGGTATATTGCCAAATATACTATACATACATTCATGTATACATCGGTATTTTAGAGCACCAATCCTAATTTTTAATTTTTGCTGGACCGGCAATCGCTCTGTATAATCAGTTCCTGATTATTACCGGAATTCTACAAGAATCCAGCCTCTATAATTTTTGGCAAAGGCAGGGAGTACGATGCTGAGAGGGAGGATCGCCAACAGCCTGAAACAGAATCTGTCAGCTTCTCTCTCTTCTTTTGCCGAATAAAGAAGTGACATAGTCACTACTTTAAAAATGATAGAGCAAGGTCTTCAAAATGTTTTTAATTAAACACACGGTGTATTGCCAAATATACTATACATACATTCATGTATTTATGTATGTTTTTCTTGTCTTATTTTAAATATTTTTACCAATAGAGAGAGAGAGGGGGGGGAGACGCTTTCTGACATAGAAACAAGACTTCTTCACTGGAATTTAGATATTAATTAGGTAAATATGTATCTCTCTCTCTCTCTCTCTCTCTCTCTCTCTCTCTCTATATATATATATATATATATATATATATATATATATATATGCAGAGGTTATATTTAATTTGTTGGGATTCAACAAGCTTAACATTTTTTATAACTGATAAAAAGCACTCAACAAATTAGTGGAGTAAATACACAATATATTAATAAATGGTAACTATATTTATAAAACCATATTTATTTTATTATACATAATTCAAGGGCCACCAAGGCAAATTTTGGTGCGCTTTCATCAGATAAAATACAGATTTGTTTTATAAATAAATATTGACATACCCGGAAAAAAGACAACCTTAACGGTTGGAGCTTCCAGGTTTTATAAATATAGTTTCCATTTATTAATATATTGTACATATATATATATATATATATATGGATGTAAATATAATGTATTTTGCAATACACTTTATGCTTAATTAATAGCATTTTGAAGACCGTAAGCTATTGTTTTAAAGTAGTGACAAATTCACTCACTTCGATCTCAGCAAACAGGAGGAGATAAGCCGACATGACATGTTTCGCTTTTGTTGAAGCTTATCAAGGCCAACTACCCCGCCCGTCTACTGAGATCAATGATGTTATATTCTTATAGAAATCTAGTAAATAATCAGGAGCTGATTATGCAGAGCGGTTGTTGGTCAGGCAGGAATTAAAAATTAGAATTGTAGCTCTAAAATAGCAATATATATATGGATGTAAATATAATGTATTTTGCAATACACTTTATGCTTAATTAAAAGCATTTTGAAGACCGTAAGCTATTGTTTTAAAGTAGTGACAAATTCACTCACTTCGATCTCAGCAAACAGGAGGAGATAAGCCGACATGACATGTTTCGCTTTTGTTGAAGCTTATCAAGGCCAACTACCCCGCCCGTCTACTGAGATCAATGATGTTATATTCTTATAGAAATCTAGTAAATAATCAGGAGCTGATTATGCAGAGCGGTTGTTGGTCAGGCAGAAATTAAAAATTAGAATTGTAGCTCTGAAATAGCAATATATATATGGATGTAAATATAATGTATTTTGCAATATACTTTATGCTTAATTAAAAGCATTTTGAAGACCGTAAGCTATTGTTTTAAAGTAGTGACAAATTCACTCACTTCGATCTCAGCAAACAGGAGGAGATAAGCCGACATGACATGTTTCGCTTTTGTTGAAGCTTATCAAGGCCAACTACCCCGCCCGTCTACTGAGATCAATGATGTTATATTCTTATAGAAATCTAATAAATAATCAGGAGCTGATTATGCAGAGCGGTTGTTGGTCAGGCAGAAATTAAAAATTAGAATTGTAGCTCTGAAATAGCAATATATATATGGATGTAAATATAATGTATTTTGCAATATACTTTATGCTTAATTAAAAGCATTTTGAAGACCGTAAGCTATTGTTTTAAAGTAGTGACAAATTCACTCACTTCGATCTCAGCAAACAGGAGGAGATAAGCCGACATGACATGTTTCGCTTTTGTTGAAGCTTATCAAGGCCAACTACCCCGCCCGTCTACTGAGATCAATGATGTTATATTCTTATAGAAATCTAGTAAATAATCAGGAGCTGATTATGCAGAGCGGTTGTTGGTCAGGCAGAAATTAAAAATTAGAATTGTAGCTCTGAAATAGCAATATATATATATGGATGTAAATATAATTTTTAATTTCTGCCCGACCAACAACCGCTCTGCATAATCAGCTCCTGATTATTTACTAGATTTCTATAAGAATATAACATCATTGATCTCAGTAAACGGGCGGGGTAGTTGGCCTTGATAAGCTTCAACAAAAGCGAAACATGTCATGTCGGCTTATCTCCTCCTGTTTGTTGAGATCGAAGTGAGTGAATTTGTCACTACTTTAAAACAATAGCTTACGGTCTTCAAAATGCTTTTAATAAAGTATATTGCAAAATACATTATATTTACATCCATATATATATTGCTATTTCAGAGCTATATATATATATATATATATATATATATATATATATATATATATATATACACATACATACATATATATATATATATATATATATATATATATATATATATATATATATATATATATATATATATATATTAGGGTAAACATTGATGCAATTCAATTCAAGCACTCAACGTACTTTTTCCACATAGGAGTGACGGAGTAAATATCGAATAAGGAAAAGCGAAGTAGTTTCAGATGTTCAAGTCCTTTAATAATAATGCTGTGATATATATTTCTGTGACGACACTGGCCACACTGTTCTGTGTGCGAGTGTCGTGTCATCATCAGACAGCTTGTAACATAATAAGGTTATGTTTCCGAGGCAATCCAAATTGGATCGACAAGGGAGCGGATGAAAAACCCAAGAACACGCAATTCATCCGTTCCCTTGTCGATCCAATATGGATTGCCTCGGAAACATAACCTTATTATGTAACAAGCTGTCTGATGATGACATGACACTCGCACACAGAACAGTGTGGCCAGTGTCGTCACTGAAATATATATCACAACATTATTATTAAAGGACTTGAACATCTGAAACTACTTCGCTTTTCCTTATTCTATATATATATATATATATATATATATATATATATATATATATATATATATAACATAAATCATGTCCTTAGAATTATTAGATAAAATATATACCATTTCCTCTCCCAATTAGCATAATTAACCATATAAAAAATCAATTAGACCAGGCTATAAGAATAAAGGCTCCTATGAAGAAATATTTTATAAATAACCGAAAGCGGCCTCTTCGCGGTGACCCCAATAGAATATTTATCCAACATTTCAACAGCATGTAGAAACTGACTAAATATACCGTCAACCATACACAATTCGGTGTAAATTTAAACTTAGAAGAAACGTGTACATACCGTAATTACATCTCTACCATGGTTTCGTCCGAATTTTTAGATGTCCTATTGTTAGGATATACCCAGAGTAACAGACTCATCAGGAGACAAACTCAAGATTGGAATTTAATTTTCTAAAGCGACCGCGCCAAAAATAGATTAAAAAATGGCTAAGAATCGTGACGTGGCAGTGGTCAAGTTAGAAAGAATATATATATATATGTAAGTATGTATGTATGTATATATATATACATATATATATGTGTGTATATGTATATATATACATATATATATACATATATATATATATGTACATATATATATATATTCATATATATATATATATATATATATATATGTATATATATGTATACATGTATATATATATATATATATATATATATATATATATATATATATATATATATATATATATATATATATATATATATATATATATATATATATATGTGTGTGTGTGTGTGTGTGTATATATGTATATATACGTGAAAAAATATATAAAGGAGTACAAACCGTTAAAACATGTTTATTTAAAACAGCACCTACGTACGTTTCGCCCGAAAAGGGCTTCTGAAGGGCATAACAAAATAAAGAGTGTTTCTTACGTGACCCAGAAGGGGTTTTAAAGATAAATTCACATCACAGTTCATTCTTCGTAAAGCACATGTATTGCTTTTGCAGTAGATCAGGGGAGATAACTCTAGCCGGTGTTAGAGCAGTGTTTCCCAAGGTATTTGTTACGCGTTACTACTTTGTGGATGCTGCTTTACCATTGTCAATTCACGCCGGGTCTGGGATGCATAGTTAGTTTCCAGATATTTATTTGCAGCGCCTGCCCACCGGGGTATTAAGGTTTGGTGCGGGGAGACCTGATTTATGGTTTTCATGCCTCATTCTTATTCCATCTGGAATAAGACATCTTTATACGGTGCCTGAAGTTTATCACCGATTCTGCTATGCTGTTGATGAGATCAGGGGGTGCTGTTATGATATGGTAAAGCTCGCACTTCATCTTGAAATTGTACGGTGCTGCTCTGCCGACAATTTCCCAGTGTGTGGAGAAGCTGATGTTTGAGTCTTTTAATGCTGTGATGTAATTGGCCAGCGAAGTGGAGTGTCTTAGTTTTTTTGTTTGTGAAAGTTTGGAAATGTGTTCGAAATCTATTTTTGAACGGGCCAGAGGTGGCCCCTATATAATGCTTAACGCTATTATGGCTAGTTATGGTGCACCTATAAATAACCTTATCTGTCAGGCAATTTCCCCTAAGGGGGCAGCGTCCCCTGTCACGACAGTTGCATTTTCGGTCGCAGTCTCTTCTAGTTCCTGAGGTAAGGTTATTATTATTGATATCTATGTTGTTACCTACGCCTCTATCCCTGTCGTTAGTACTATTATATCCCACAGCGTGCGGAGTAGTACCATTATCACTCCGCACGCCGCAGCGCCTTCTGTTGTCGTCGGGTGACCCGTACGGGTCACCAGCATATTCCCCTGTCATGTCGCGGTTATGTTGGTTGCGTCTGTTGTGGCTGTTGCCAGCACTATTGGGTGCTGCTAGGGAGACGTTAAGGCCGTTATGGTTATTGTCAGGTATAGGGGTATCGGTGCTAAGGTGCTGTGTTTTAGTGATCTCTCTGTGATTAGTTGTTCCTATCATGTCTGCTAGGTTAGGAGTAGTAGAGAAGGATATTTTAATATTGTTCCTATTAAGAATTTTCCTATATTTATGGTTGGGTGGGAAGTTATTCTCTAAGGCTTCGAAGAATATCCGGGGTACGTCGGAGGCCACACTCCGAGAGTAGGGAGGATGGAACCATAGGACGTTACGGTGGCGGTTCCATGTATTTGTAGGTTTGCTATGGGTTGTGCTTCCTAGGTGACCGTTCTTATGCATGTTCTTGTGCTGTAGCCAGTTAGGTGTCCCTTTCGCTTTATGCTCGGTGCACTCGGCTTCCTTCTGCTGCGTTTATGTGTAGCAAGACGTTGGCTGGAAGGCGTTGGTAGTAGGCCATCTGGAAGCTAGTAACCGCACACACTCTTTCAAGACCGAAGCAAGAGGCACTCTACTAGGCTGGTGGACCTGATGTGGGACTTGAAAGACAAAGGCACCCCGTATGCCCTCAACTGGAGTATCGTTCGGCACGCGAATGCATATTCGGCTGGAAATAGAAAATGTAGGCTATGCCTATCCGAGGCCATGGAGATAGTCAGACTGAAGGATGATGCGGTCAATCTAAAATCGGAAATAATCATGACGTGCAGACACCAGAGAAGGTGCCCACTCTCCGCATGGAATCCTTGCATACTCTCCACGTATTCCATTTTGTAACACCTAATGTATTTTCCGTATACAGACCCACGTGTGTATCTCATGTGTACTATCTCACATGCATACACGTTCCTTCTTTTTTATATATATTCTGCAGGCATTTTCTATGTACGGTCTGCGCATACTATTTACTGTAACACCATGAACCCCCATTATGTGACTTTGCGGGAAGATTCCATATGTGGATTGATCCATGATCGCAACGTAACAACATCTCTGTAGACACATATAAATGGGCACACCCTTTCATGTATAGCCTACTGTGTATCTCTATGTGCCGTCATATGTATATATATATATATATATATATATATATATGTGTGTGTGTGTGTGTGTGTGTGTGTGTGTGTATTTTCTATGTATGTACATGTTTATAACAAGATGCATCCTTTCATGTTTGACCCATTGTTTATTTTTATATGACTTTGTGTGTATATTCTCTCTCTCTCTCTCTATATATATATATATATATAAATATAAATTAGCGTGAAATGTATTTCGGCTTAAGAATTAACGAAAAACAACTTCCGAGATGTGTGGCAAGCGCTTAATGATTCAGATGAACCAGAGCTACAACATACGTTAAAGGCCAAACACATTGAGACGATGGTTAAACAATCATCCGCACAGCCACAAAAACGACCAAGTAGTTCGGGTCAAACAAATAAAAATATATGTGATTGAAAATTTACCTGGACCCCTGGATGGTTGGTAAAATCCAGCATTTGGGTTTCTACTGTCCGCTTACACAAATAATGTTAGGCTTCTGGTAAGATAATTGAACAAGGAAGCGACTTTTTCAACAGGCTTTAGTTCGAGTGCTAATTTAAGGAAAGTATTAAATATATATATATATATATATATATATATATATATAAAGAATGAATAATAACAGGTAGACATCATAAAAGGGTAATTTATTCCGTGTGCTTTCAAGTGTTTCCACGGTGGTACTGCAGCCTAGTTATGCTACGTTCAAATTCACAAGTACTTGCAGAACTCGAATATCCAATGCTGTGACCACTGTTTCCTCAGAGCAGAATGGTAAATGTACAATGTAAATACCCTTAGGTGGGGTTGTTGTGGAAGATAGAGTAGAAAAGGAAGAGAGAAAAGTAGGGAAGAACGAGAGAGAAAGAAAGATATGCAGGAGTTGGAGAAGTAGGAGAGAGTGGCTTGTAGATATCTTAATCAAAATGTTATGGTAGGGGTTTTATTATACTGGTTACTTTTGGAGAGATGCGTTGATAGTTAAGGTCGGAATTATTTATTGCCCCAGAGGGCAGGTTCATAGATGTTGAGAGGGAGGTAGGTCAAAGGTGAGAGAGAGAGAGTGTAATGGATGTAGAGAGAGATAGGTAGAGAGGGGACAGACAAAGTATGTGTGGTGAGTGAACTTTGGGTTTGTAGTAGTAATCTAGGAATTGCACTGAGTTACCATGTATAGTGATAAGCAGTGTATTGTCTTGTAGTGTGGGGGGGAAGAGAAGGTTGTTAGCTAGAAAGTGGTGTTATAGTTACGGGTTCGAATGTTAAGTTATTTTATAGTGAGAGAATTTAGCTTTTAGTTTGTGGTTGCAGTATAATGATCGTTCAATTCTATCGTTAAGTAGTTTGTTTTTGGATTTTAATATGTAAAATAGCTCAAGGTTACATAACCTGCAGTACTTCAATCCACTCCGATATGCACTTGCGCTGGAAAGTATATCCCATTTTAAGGTGAACTGTTGGTTGTGTTCACGGAGTTGCCAGGTCTTGTTGGCGAGCGTGGTCACAAAACGGTGATTCGGATGTTTGATTGAGAATCGATGACGGTACCAGCGAGATTTAAACGATGTCATTCTTTATATACACTCCGGAATACTGAAGGATCAGGAACTAAGTTTCTTGAACAATTCTTCCATAACTCGTAGAGTAACCTCTTACCGTACGTCAACCATATCCAGTGTAGTAATTAACCATTACTACATCTTGGATAATCCTATACCTAATAATCGCCTCCTACACAGTTGAGCAACCACACCGACACACGGCATTAATATGGAAAGGCATCATATAGGTATGTCACTTAAAAACATACCTATACCTAACAAAAGGGAATATATTCTTAGTATGATTCAACGCAGTAACGACTTCATTCGGCGTGTACGATGGAAAGCTTTCCATTTCGATAAAGGACGCGCCAATCACTCGTCTGAATCATATGGTTTTAAATCATGTAAAAACCCACCCACAAACCCTCATCTCGATGCTTTCGAACAAGATTTAATGAAAACGACCATGAACATTAAGTTCAACAAACATAGAAATAATGAGCTGCAGAACAACATGAAATCACTACTCCGAAGATTGCAAAATACCAATGGAATTGTTGTGAAAGCTGACAAGACATCTAACGTGTATACCATGGATATCGATACGTAAAATAACTTCATACGCAACGAACTACACAAAAAAATATAGAAAAACAAATGAAACTACGCTAGCAAATATTAACAACGAGGCATATAAAGTGGTGAAGAATCTCAAAATAGACGATAGAACCGAGCCGATTATACCCGCTACCCCCACCTTCAACCTGAAGGACCATACGGTAAATTTTGACTCTAACCCTAAGATCAGACTTATATGCCCTTCTAAATCAGACATAGGGAAAATTAGCAAACATATACTTGACAGAGTAATAACTCAAGTGGAAAAGAAAATTGAAATTAAATTATGGGGCAACACCAGCGAAGCAATTCGCTGGTTTAATAATGTTAAGAATAAGAATAAATCTAAGTTTATACAATTTGACATAGACTAATACTACTCTTCCATCTCACCAAGCACTTTACGTAAGGCCCTATCGTTTGCTAAGGCCAATTCCGACCTAACGGAGGACGAAATTAATATTATTCTCGAGGCTAGAAAAACCATTATTAAGTTCGATAACTGCTACTGGGAACGTAAGGACAGACCCACAAATTTCGATATTACCATGGGTTCCAACGACTCGGCGGAGGTCACGGAACTCGTGGGAATTTACATAGCCCACATATTACATAGTAAATTTAGTAATCTACAGGGGGGGATATACAGAGATGACGGGCTCTTATTAGTTAATAACTTGAATAACCAAAATCTTGAAAGGCTACGGAAAAATATTAGAAAATCTTTTAGTGAACTGGGTCTAAAAATAACATACGAATACAATCTTAAAGTAGTAAACTTTCTGGACGTAACTCTTAATTTAAATACCGGACAGATACGACCCTTCCACAAGGTAAATGAGAACCTTACGTATATTAACTTTAACTCTAATCACCCACTCTCCATGAACAAATCAGTTCCCCGGAGTATTTCTCTTAGAATCTCTCGCCTATCGTCTAACTCTGATATTTTTAGTGAACACGCTGAATACTACAATAATGCATTAAGGAATGCTGACCACCGGGATACAATAGAATACATCGATAGGAATTTCCATAACACACATAGCTCTACACGAAATCAAGGAATACGTAACCGGGGGACTAAAACACAAGCACACACACACAGTACTACCAGACATACTAATAATAGAAGATCACCACCAAATAAATCACGTTGTAGAAAGTATATCTGGTACAATCCTATTTTTAATGCCTCGATTAGTACAAAACTATCTATTTCATTCTTTAAGTTAATCAACAAACACTTCCTTAGTTCCCATAAATACAGCAAAATTCTGAACTCTAAAACTATTAGACTATCATACTCCACGGCACCAAACCTTGAAGCATACATAAAAAAACTTAACTTAAGGCAATTAAAGAACTCTCCAAAACAAAACATTTTAGTAACAGATGGGCAGAACGCAATATCTGCCTCCCAACCACTAAATGGGAGACGGGTATTACACAACCCACCTGTACCGCTATCACAACCTATCCATGGTATACCCGCTACCCACAATAAAGAATGTAACTGCCATCTACCTGAAAGATGTCCATTGAAGAATGAATGCCTAAAGTCCAACATTGTTTACCAATGCACGCTTGAATCGAACGACCAGAAATGGTATTATATCGGATCTACCACCACATCGTTTAAATCTCGTTGGTACCGTCATCGATTCTCAATCAAACATCCGAATCACCGTTTTGTGACCACGCTCGCCAACAAGACCTGGCAACTCCGTGAACACAACCAACAGTTCACCTTAAAATGGGATATACTTTCCAGCGCAAGTGCATATCGGAGTGGATTGAAGTACTGCAGGTTATGTAACCTTGAGCTATTTTACATATTAAAATCCAAAAACAAACTACTTAACGATAGAATTGAACGATCATTATACTGCAACCACAAACTAAAAGCTAAATTCTCTCACTATAAAATAAATTAACATTCGAACCCGTAACTATAACACCACTTTCTAGCTAACAACCTTCTCTTCCCCCCACACTACAAGACAATACACTGCTTATCACTATACATGGTAACTCAGTGCAATTCCTAGATTACTACTACAAACCCAAAATTCACTCACCACACATACTTTGTCTGTCCCCTCTCTACCTATCTCTCTCTACATCCATTACACTCTCTCTCTCTCACCTTTGACCTACCTCCCTCTCAACATCTATGAACCTGCCCTCTGGGGCAATAAATAATTCCGACCTTAACTATCAACGCATCTCTCCAAAAGTAACCAGTATAATAAAACCCCTACCATAACATTTTGATTAAGATATCTACAAGCCACTCTCTCCTACTTCTCCAACCCCTGCATATCTTTCTTTCTCTCTCCCTCTTCCCTACTTTTCTCTCTTCCTTTTCTACCCTATCTTCCCCAACAACCCCACTTAAGGGTATTTACATTGTACATTTACCATTCTGCTCTGAGGAAACAGTGGTCACAGCATTGGATATTCGAGTTCTGCAAGTACTTGTGAATTTGCACGTAGCATAACTAGGCTGCAGTACCACCGTGGAAACACTTGTAAGCACACGGAATAAATTACCTTTTTATGATGTCTACCTGTTATTTTTCATTCTTTATATACACTCCGGAATACTGAAGGATCAGGAACTAAGTTTCTTGAACAATTCTTCCATAACTCGTAGAGTAACCTCTTACCGTACGTTAACCATATCCAGTGTAGTAATTAACCATTACTACATCTTGGATAATCCTATACCTAATATATATATATATATATATATATATATATATTTCGTTTCTGAATTTGTTTAGCAAGATTCTTTATCTGAAATCGTGTGTTGAAACCGATATTGTTATACTTTGGGAGGGTCATGTTGCCAATAAGAAACACAAGCACCAGTTGCTTTCACTACAATTTCTTATATATTTATAAATTTATAAATTTACAAATTTACAAACCTATAAATTTCTGGTTGGTTGGTTGGTTCCACAACCAGATAGTTGTTTATATATAGTCATAGTCCTTTCGTCACACACTCTGTGACCTCTTCAGTAACTGGGGATTCCTTTCCTTTGTTTCTGTGCCTTTCCTTTCTTCTATCCTACGCCATTTTGTTTCTGTGTGTGTGTTGTGTGCTCAGTTTGCGCATGCGCCACATCCGGGTGCCTGTGTGTGTTTGTGTTCATTTATCTATTTGTTTATTTATTTATTTATTTATTGTTGGTTGGTTGTTTGTTCTATGTGTGTGTGTGTTTTCATTTTGTCCTTAATTGTAAGTTGTTTGTTCTATGTGTGTGCGTGTTTTCATTTTGTCCTGTGTGTGTTTTCATTTTGTCCTTAATTGTAAGTTGTGATGTTGCTGTTCCACTCATATTTTCTATTTAATTTTGGTTTTAATTCTTTTATGCTTACTGCCTCTGTAATTTGCCTAAACATTGCGTCTTTTCTGTGTGTGGATTCTATTTTTATTTCTATGTTCTCTAGTCTACCCCTGTGTTCTATCTTAGCATGTTGGTAGAGCACAGATGATTCTTTATTATCTTGGAGGTCTCGCCAGTGTTCATTTATTCGTTCCCCTATACTACGAGCTGTCTCACCTATGTACACTATATTTTTTTTTCTACATTGTCCTTCTGTACATCTTATGCTATACACTACATTTCTAGTTTTACAGTTAATATGGGGGCTTATTTTACAGGTTATACATTTCTTATCTATACATGAGGGTCTTTGGAACGGGTATGTCTTACTAATAAGTGTTTTTACGGAGGTACCTGGTCTTTCTACTATCTTAATATTAAGATTATGTTTATTTAGGGCCCTTCTAAATTTGTAGGCTAGTTCGCCTCTAGGGGTTGTATTGATGAATATTACACTCTGGTATTTATTGCTATCATACCATGAGTTTATTCTATTGGCCTTGTTCCTAGTTCTTTCTATTCTATTCCAAAATTTGCTCCTATACAAGGGGCAGGTCCCATTTATGTCATTATTTACCATTTTTTCCCATTTGGTTCTGGCTCCTTTATACACTCTGATTCTATCTCTCTGATTGTAGCCAGAGAACTGCATACGGTGGATGAAGTGTTGTATGTGTCTCTCTAGTTCTTCGGGGTTGCACATGCGGGACACATTTCTCATCACCCGTACCAAATCCGCAATCAGTATGTTGATTTTGGTATGGTCCGAAATGGCCGAGTTTCGGTGGATCAGATGTTTGGAAATCATGGGTTTGGCATAATGGGAATGGAGGATTTGTTTTTGGTTGTTAATGGTATCTAACCAGAGCTCTGTATCTAGTACAGGTAATCGATGGTTGGGGTGTCTACTTGGGTAGTCTATAGTAACTCTAATGCTCTGGTGGATGGAGTTTGCTATTTGCTGGATGCTTTCCATTGTGTTTTTCTCTAGTTCCTGACTGTTCTTTAGTGGGGGTGTCTTAACTACGATGTTTATATCATCAACGTAGCGGGAGTACATTATCAGGGTTAAGCTGTCTTCTAATTGTTCTTTAAGTTTTTGTTTAAGTCTACTGTCCCACCATACCATGAATAAGTTAGCTATGTCGCCTGCAATGCTAACACCAATGGCTGCTCCTTCCTCTTGGGCATATGTTTTACCATTAAATTTGAACATATGTTCCTTAAGGGTTAATTTTATGCTGGCCCCTACCGCATGTACAATCATTTTCTTCAGTTCATCGTGGTTTTCGGGTGTCCGTATGGCTCTGGTCCACCCGTTCCATCTATCTGTGTGGGTTTTCTTGGCCATTTAGGTAATGGTAGGTGGTCTGCCTCTTGCTGGTCTTGTAGGGCACAGGTTGCTAAGGTCATAAGTGTCTAGGTAACTATTACTATGGGTAAGCTTAAGTAGAAGTCCCAGCTCACTGGTATCAATCCCACGGAACTCAACCTTGCTCTCGCTGATCATTTCTACGCATTTCTCCACAGCAAAATCCACGTCAATAGATGGATACAGGGACACAACATCCATACTGCCTATTATGCAGTTTGTTAGGTCCCCAGATCGGTTACTCGCGCCGATTCTGCTGAGGAGGTCCTCCGTGCTGTCACACACATCTGGAGACATCTCAATGATGGGGCGTATGATCAGGGAGAGGAAGTAGGACAGTCTGTAGTTACTAGCAATGTTAGCTCCACAGACTGGCCGTGTTGGTGGTCCCGCGACAGGGTCCCAGCCCGTTTTATGGTCTTTTCGAAGCCCATACAACGCCGGCACGTCATTGTTCCAGGCCTGGAAGTTGTTGGCAGTCCTTTTGTTGGGCTGCATTATATTCGTCCACATCACCATATGGGCATTGAGGGCTTTTTCTCTATCCTCATGCTCCTGTGGTGTTACCTCTCTTGTGTTAGTGATGTGGGGTTGCATTGCCTGGATGTAGTTTGGCAGGCTGTCAACCGACATTCTGCCAGACTTGTCTGTTGGAAAACGTGCTATCTCTCCATTACGCGAGCGCTGCATGAGCTTACGCAAGCCATTTGCAGATTTTTCTCCCAGTTGCTGGGCCTCTATTCTATTATGCTTCTTGCTATACTGTTCTATAATATTTCTAAGTTCGGATTTAGCTATACTAAATTGTGCTTCTGTTTGTTCATCGACCTGCGACGGCAACTGCGTGCGTTTGTTAAATGGCAGAGTCGTGGCGTGGACTCGTCGTAGGTCGAATGATTTATCGGAGGGGTTATAAAACGAAGAGTTCCAGGCTGCTGCTTTATGTGTACTAGTGCTATTATTATTGTTAGTTGTGTTGTTTCTATTTCTATTTCCATCAACAGCCTCAGCCTCATGGTTGTTTCTATGTCTCTCATAATTACTCCTGTCTCTTTCCACTGGCTCAATGTTGTTATCTACCCTATTTTGTGTGTCTTGTGTTCGTCTTGGTTATTCTCTTTGTCCTTAGTCTCCCATCTCCTTCACCTTTTAATCCTATTACTTTCTCTTATTTCTCTGATTTCTGTGCTACTGTCATTACTTGTTTTCTGTGTCTGTGTGTTTGTTAAGATTGTGGTGGTGGTGAGAGGCATTGAATGCGTGTGTGTTGTTGTTGTTGATGTGTGTTGTTGTTGATGTGTGTTGTTGTTGTCTCCGTGTGTGTTATCGTTGTTGTGTGTGTCGTTATTGTTGTTTGTGTCTGCGTGTCTGTTGTTGTTGTATCTGGGTATGTTGCTATTGTTGTTGTTGTTGATGTGTGTGTTGTTGTTATTGTTGTTTGTGTCTGTGTGTCTGTTGTTGTTGGGATGTGTGTTGTATATGTGTGTGCGTATATTGTTGCTTTTGTTTTTGATGCTCCAGCGTAGTTTTGTAAATGATTTTTCTATTTCTGACAGACAACTAATCATATTTACCTTCTTGAATGTCGCAAATTTGGGTGGCAGACATAACGCAGACATTTCATTATTATCTATTTCCGTGTTTCCATAAATGTTGGTATTTTCGTTGTTGAACTCTTCTGATAATGAGGTGTCGGCTATGTTGATACCATCAATTTTGTCGGGATATCTATTGGTATACTCTATAGTATCCCGATTTAGCTTTGCCTGTTTAAGCCACTTTAGTTTTCTGTTAAAGTGCTTATCACATTCTTGAGTAATGTACTGTTCTTCGGGGCGTATAAGGCTTATAAATATTAGTTTCTCTCTTGGTGTGGTGATTTTAGCTATTTCTTGTATTAGGTTACGCTTTTGTTTTTCTTGATGACTTAATTCTCTATAGATCTTTTTTATGTTTAGAATTAAAGTTCATTTTAGCCTATCTGCTTGTTTTTTGGTGAGTTGTAATCTTCTAACGTCGGTATTGATGGTGTTGGTGTAGAATCTAGAAGTGGTGCACAGTTTTCTTGCTAATAAGTGTTTTTACGGAGGTACCAGGTCTTTCTACTATCTTAATATTGAGATTATGTTTATTTAGGGCCCTTCTAAATTTGTAGGCTAGTTCGCCTCTAGGGGTTGTATTGATGAACATTACACTCTGATGAACATTACAATTGATGAACATTACACTACAAACAAAATGGCGTAGGATAGAAGAAAGGAAAGGCACAGAAACAAAGGAAAGGAATCCCCAGTCACTGAAGAGGTCACATAGTGTGTGACGAAAGGACTATGACTATATATAAACAACTATATGGTTGTGGAACCAACCAACCAACCAGAAATTTATAGGTTTGTAAATTTGTAAATTTATAAATTTATAAATATATAATAAATTGAAGTGAAAGCAACTGGTGCATATGTTTCTTATTGGCAACATGACCATCCCAAAGTATAACATATATATATATATATATATATATATATATATATATATATATATATATATATATTTAATACATTAACAGAGAAAGCTTTAAGCAATACTCCGACCGGCTCCCGTCTCACTCAATAAACATTAGGATATACCTTAGTATAATCCCAATTATACGTTTGGGGTGCTAACTATACGTATTTTGCGGATAGCCAGTTGTATTATTTTATATGAGACATAATTAAATACATCTCTCTTTCCAAACGATCATTTCATTATAAGTTTTCTACAAATTGGGAAAATAATGTCCAGGTTATGTAGAAGCTTACACATAGTCCATAGGAATATATGTAGGCGGGCACTTATAAATCATCAGTGGATGCCCGACAATATCGATATAAAAAAAACCTTACCGATATTAATATTCATCGATGGTACCCGTCCGTGCTAGAGTGATCGCCAAATTTGAAATTCCAGCAGTCTCACAATGAGAAATCTCACACCGTCACCAAGCGGGAAGGGGAGGTCATCGCAAAACATAAAAGAATAAAATAATATGCCCGTAGGTCAAATAATTCTTTCAATAATTTTAACCATGCGTGAA
This sequence comes from Eledone cirrhosa, assembly GCA_964016885.1. Taxonomy (NCBI): domain Eukaryota; kingdom Metazoa; phylum Mollusca; class Cephalopoda; order Octopoda; family Eledonidae; genus Eledone; species Eledone cirrhosa. The sequence continues at coordinate 206,997,754 of OZ024741.1, read as the reverse complement.
GAACTCAATTGGATATAAAAAAATAAATATATGCATGTATTATTTATACACGCATATATATATATATATATATGCGTGCGTGGGTGTGTATGTGAATATGCACATATTTGTAGGAGTGTATATGAGTCAGTGTGTGTGTGTACAAGCACCCGTCTAGGGAAAGGGCTTGTCTGTGTGTATATATGGGTGTTTGCGAGCGAGTGTGTATCTGTGCGTGTATATATGTATATGGGTACGTGTGTGTATGTGTGTGTGCGTGGGTGGAAGGGGGGATTTATGTCTGTACGTGTTTGTGTGTACGGGTATACATACGCGTATGCATGTGTATGCACACATGTGTGTGTGTGTATATAGCGGGAGTCTATGCGTACGGCTGTCATTATCTATGTGATTGTCAGTGGATTGGCAGTATCGGTAGAGAGTCGGACGCCATGCTTTGACGCATAGAGTTACGGCCCTTGCCATTCTGAGTTCAAATCCCGCCGAGGTTAACTTTGCCTTTCATCCTTATGGGGTCGATAAAATAAAGTACCAGTAATACACTGGGTAATTGCTGGCCTTGTGCCAAAAGTAGAAACAATTATCTAATGTGATTGTCTGTGTGTGGTGTGTGTGTGAGTGAGTGCGCGCGTGGATGTGTAAACTACCAAACACAGCAGTAATTTATTGAAGTGTAGCAGACATGTGACAGACATCACCCTGATGGTCAGCGGACTTGTACCTGTGGTTACATATTATGATGACGTAGACAACCAGCAGCCAATCACAGGACAAACGAAGAGGATGAAGTTTTTGACGGTACTGGCGCAGAGAGTCAGATACCCCAGTGAGAGAATATGCTCCGAAATCATTAGACGTGTCCGTCGAATCTGTGGGTCCAGAATCAGACAGATCCACACAATGATCACGTCTCGAGCTGTTCGCCGGCGAAACAATTGTAACACACAATAAATTGAGTTCTGATGCATCACTGCTTTTTCGTTTTCTATTCTATATATATATATATATAAATATATATATATATATATATATATATATATATATATATATATATATATATATATATATATGGTTGGAAAATCACTGACGAAGGACTAATTTTATCATATGTAACCCATGTGCAACCACGCAGTGTCCTTCTTTCTTCTCATGTTTTTTTTATATATATATACCTCGGCTGCGTTTGTCTGTTTCTCTCTTACTGCTTCCCCGTTCTCTCTGTTGCTCTCACCTTCTTTCGCCCCCTCTGTCAGTTACACTTTCTCTCGACTGACCTCATCCTCGCACTTCCACTCACTCACTCTCTGTTTCTCCCTTCTCACTTCCCCCCGTTTGGCTAGTAGTGGGTTCTCTTCTTGCTCACGTCTCACTCGCGTCGGACGGTCTGTATTTCGATCGCTCATGAAATCCACCCAGCTTAAGCTGACCGGATAACCATGTTGCTTGTTTATTCCCATCTTTGCGTTGCTTTCATCCTTTTATGTTGTTTACTTGTCTCACTCGCTTTACGCGATTTACTTGTCCCAATAGCTTTTTTTAGTTATTGCTCGCACCAACCTGATGTATATGATTTTTAATGCGATGAAATATCAATGATGGTTGTCAAATCACTGACGAAGGACTAATTTTATCATATGTAACCCATGTGCAACCACGCAGTATTCTTCTTTCTTCTCATGTTTTATATATATATATATATATATATATATATATATATGTGTGTGTGTGTGTGTGTGTGTGTGTGTGTGTGTGCGTGTATACATATTCACATTAATATAGAAGTGAACTGCCATACACACACATAAACACTCATTCACAGGTTTCCATCTCTAAAATTCCTCTCAAAAGCATTGGTCGAGTAGAGGCTATAGGAGAAGACAGCTGCCCAGGTTAGCACGCATTGACTGAACCCGAAATATTGTGGTTGTGAAGCGAACGCCTTAACTACATTGACGTGCATGTGCATTTATGTACATCCCAAATTCTCTGTCCATCTGTTCTGTATTTACATTACTATGGTTTATAACGCCTACCTTGAAGAAAAATACATTTATATCGAGACAAGGAACGATTAGGAAAAGCGAAATAGCGTGTTATGGAAACATTAAACTAACAGAAATCGTTCAAGCACGAGGAAAACTATTTTAAAAATATTCAAAATTTATTATGAAAAGAAAGTGTGTTTTATGTAGCAGTATCAATAACTGGTGTATAGTGATGAGAACAAATAATTGTTTCTACTTTAGGCACAAGGCCAGCAATTACCCAGTACATTACTATAGCTTCTTTTCCGCGTCTATTATTTGTTCTCATAGTGATGAGAACAAATAATAGACGCGGAAAAGAAGCTATATCATTTGTCTATTATTTCTTCATAAGTACATTTTAAACTTATAGCCACGTTTAAATTATTTTTTGTGTGGTTGATTTATACTGATTGGGAGAAAAAATACTGTATATATTTTATCTAATGATTCTTTGGACTTACTTTTTTATATATTGCTCTGATTATTAATTATTTAATTAATTCTTCATTGAGCCACACCGTGAATGGTTGCCAAAAACATATATATGTATCTATGACTTTGTCTAATTTATATATATATATATATATATACCCTTTAAATTTAATGTATATATATATATATCCAAAATTAAAATTAAGGGGTTGTCATGTTTGAGAGACATGCACCATATCCAGTGTAGAATAAGCTCAAAGATTCCAATGAATAGATCCGAGCATTACATATTAACTAGAAATAGATTGACATATATATATATATAAAATGAACATATGAAACAATCACAGGGAATAATGTGTAAAGAATGTAAGCACACATAACTAGGTAGGTAACTAATTAAAGTTTAACTAGAACTTCAAATATAAATACCATTTAAAATGATTATCTCCTTTGTATATATTTCTTTAAGTAAGAAATATATTTCACCAATTAATCCGTAAATCACAGTAGTCAAATTCTCGGATGGTCACCAAAGGAGCAGAAGATAACTATCTGCGTTTACAAAGCAAATGCAAATCTGTGAATGACTCGAACCACGTGTTGCATTTAAAAAAAAATACACACATTGCACAACGTCATCCCAGTGGCGTGAATAGGACCATCGACAGCCAGAAATAGCAGCCGAGTCTATTCAACTGAATTAGCTCAACAATCAAGGGGCCGTATATATATCCAAAATTAAAATTAAGGGTTGTCATGTCTGAGGGACATGCGCCATATCCACTGTAGAATAAGCTAAAAGATTCCAATGAATAGATCCGAGCATTACATATAAACTAGAAATAGATTGACATATATATATATATAAAATAAAGATATGAAACAATCACAGGGAATAATTTGTAAAGTGTGTAAGCACACATAGCTAGGTAGGTAACTAATTAAAGTTTAACTAGAACTTCAAATATAGATACCTTTTAAAATGATTAATCTCCTTTGTATATATTTCTTGTATATATTCTTGTATATATTCTTGTATATATTCTTTATTTTTTTTAAAATGCAACACCTGGTTCGAGTCATTCACAGATTTGCATTTGCTTTGTAAACGCAGATAGTTATCTTCTCCTCCTTTGGTGACCATCCGGGAATTTGACCGCTGTGATTTACGGATTAATTGGTGAAATATATTTCTTACTTAAAGAAATATATACAAAGGAGATTAATCATTTAAAAAGGTATCTATATTTGAAGTTCTAGTTAAACTTTAATTAGTTACCTACCTAGTTATGTGTGCTTACATTCTTTACAAATTATTCCCCGTGATTGTTTCATATGTTTATTTTATATATATATATGTCAATCTATTGCTAGTTATATATATATATATATATATATATATATTGTTATACTTTGGGAGGGTCATGTTGCCAATAAGAAACACACGTACCAGTTGCTTTCACTTCAATTTATTATAATAAATTTATAAATTTAGGAATTTATAAATTTCCGGTTGGTTGGTTCCACAACCAGATGGTTGTTTATATATTGTCAAATTTCTTTCGTCACACATTCTGTGACCTCTTCAGTGACTGGGGATTCTTTTCTTTGTTTTTGTGCCTCTCCTTTGTTCTGTCGTACGCCATCTTGTTTCTGTGTGTGTGTTGTGTGCTCAGTCTGCGCATGCGCCACATCCGGGTGTCTGTGTGTGTTTATATTCGTTTATTTATTTGTTTATTTACATTTACAGGTTGGTTGTTTGTTCTATGTGCGTGTGTGTTTTCATTTTGTCCTTAATTGTAAGTTGTGATGTTGCTGTTCCACTCATGTTTTCTATTTAGTTTTGGTTGTAATTCTTTTATGTTTATTGCCTCTGTGATTTATCTAAACATTGCGTCTTTTCTGTGTGTAGATTCTATTTTATTTCTATGTTCTCTAATTTACCCTTATGTTCTATTTTAGCATGTTGGTAGAGTACAGATGATTCTTTACTATCTTGAAGGTCTCGCCAGTGTTCATTTATCCGTTCCCCTACACTACGAGCTGTCTCACCTATGTACACTATATTTTTGTCTTTACATTGTCCTTCAGTACATCTTATGCTATATACTACATTTCTAGTTTTACAGTTAATATGGGGGCTTAATTTACAGGTTATACATTTCTTATCTATACAGGGGGTCTTTGAAAAGGGTATGTCTTGCTAATAAGTGTTTTTACGGAGGTACCTGGTCTTTCTACTATCTTAATATTGAGTTTATGTTTGTCTAGGGCCCTTCTAAATGTGTAAGCTAATTCACCTCTAGGGATTGTATCGATGAACATTACACTCTCGTATTTATTGCTATCATACCATGAGTTTATTCTATTAGCCTTATTTTTAGTTCTTTTTATTCTATTCCAAAATTTGCTCCTATACAAGGGGCAGGTCCCATTTGTGTCATTATTTACCATTGTTTCCCATTTGGTTCTGGCTCCTCTATACACTCTTATTTTATCTTTCTGATTGTAACAAGAGAACTGCATACGGTGGATGAAGTGTTGTATGTGTCTCTCTAGTTCTTCGGGGTTGCACATGCGGGACACGTTTCTCATCACCCGTACCAAATCCGCAATCAGTATGTTGATTTTGGTATGGTCCGAAACAGATGAGTTTCGGTGGATCAGATATTTGGAAGTCATGGGTTTGGCATAATGGGAATGGAGGATTTGTTTTTTGTTATTAATGGTATCTAACCAGAGCTCTGTGTCTAGTACAGGTAATCGATGGTTGGGATATTTACTTGGGTAGTCTATAGTAACTCTAATACTCTGGTGGATGGAGTTAGCTATTTGCTGGATGCTTTCCATTGTGTTTTTCTCTAATTCCTGACTGTTCTCTAGTGGGGGTGTTTTAACTACGATGTTTATATCATCAACGTAGCGGGAGTACATTATCAGGGTTAAGGGGTCTTCTAATTGTTCTTTAAGTTTACGTTTAAGTCTACTGTCCCACCATACCATTAATAAGTTAGCTATGTCGCCTGCAATGCTAACACCAATGGCTGCTCCTTCCTCTTGGGCATATGTTTTTCCATTCTTGGAAAACCATATGGAAAAACATATGCCCAAGAGTTGCTTCTAATTACAGATGTCAGTTTACCTGGAACGAAACAATAATGGTGTTTTTTATAAGAGCTAGAATTAATGAATGCAAGATTTCATAGTTCTAGTATTACTCATTCATAGTCAGCCTATGTACCTGCCAGGCAACCCATCTCTCTCTCTCTCTCACCTCTCTCTCTCTCTCTCTCTCTCTCTCTCTCTCTCTCTCTCTCTCTCTCTCTCTCTTCTCTCTCTCTCTCTCTCTCTCTCTCTCTCTCTCTCTCTCTCTCTCTCTCTCTCTCTCTCTCTCACTCTCTCTCTCTCCCCCTCTCTCTCTCTCTATATATATATAAATTAATATATGATAAACACGTGTTTTTGTTGTATTTGACAATAAAATAGCTAGAATGAAATATCTTAATTCAAATACATATAGTCTGCCTGTGTCGATCTAAAAAATAATAAATCAATACTCACAAACACATATCGGCAAAAGGCCTTGTTACCTAGACACGTTTAAATTTCAAAATACAAACTTTTTCCGCAGATCAGTCCGAACTTCAAAATTTAAACATGTTTCACAAACGATGGTATAATAGTGAAATAATTAATTAATTAGCAGTGAGAAAATTAATTTTCTGTGTTTATCAATAGGTACCCAGATAAATTAAGTAACTTCACCTCGGAAAAATATCTAAGGTCTGGTTAACGTGGCGAAAATACACGAGGTTTTGCACACGAATTATTCCAGTCCTCTAGCCTCCCATACTCATAGTGCTAGAAATAACAGCCGTTTATATAGGATTACAAATTCAGCTCAACTGAGGGAGCAGTAATATAATATAATTTAGAGTTTACACTCAATGGGGTCATTTACAACACGTAAGTGTTTATCATATATTAATTTATACTGCTCAGAAATGATTCTTAGAGCTAAAATAATTGTAAATGACCCCATTGAGAGTAAACTCTAAATTATATTATATATATATATATATATATATATATATAGTTTTGCGAGGTTTTTGATGTGAAATCGTGTGTCGAAACAAATATTGTTATACTTGGGAAGGGTCATATTTGTGTAATAATATTGCCAGAATTAATAACATAACACACTCACTGTTTGGTTGGTTTTGGCTTCTGTGTCTTTTATATCGGTTAATTTAATTTATTCGGTCCTCAATGTTACCATTGACTGACCAACGGTCTAAAACACAAATATAATATAGACACAAACACATATATATAATCTAACAAAGTTCTTTTGTTGCACATCTGCAACATCGTCAGTGTTGCTATTATGTTTCCTCCTGTTGTATGGTATGCCTACGCCATCTTTATTTATTTATTTATTTTTGCCTTCTTCTCTGCGCATGCGTTTGCGTGTGTGTATTGTGTTTGGGTGACTGTGTATTGGTTATTGTATTCTATCTTAGTTTACGAATGTGTGTTTATATGTGTTTGTTGTTATTGTGCTTGTGTATGTATTTATTATTTTTTTATTTATTTATATTTCTCTTAGGTCAGTATTGTTTGTTTGGGTGTTGTTGTTATTCCATTCATTTTTTCTGTTTAGCCTTCGTCTTCTATTTCGTCTTCTATTTCGCTGTCCTCTCTGAGCATTTGATAGGATCGACCATCGGTACCTGGCTGCGGTCCACGAAGTGGCCGGTTGGGGCCCGTTTTTAGGGGCTGTATCGCTGCGATGCACAGCGACACCTTCTCGATTGTGAGCGTAAATGGTCACCTGTCGCAGCCTTTCAGCATCATGCGCTCGGTCCGCCAGGGTTGTCCCCTATCGTCCTTCTTGTCCGTACTGGCCCTAGAGCCGTTACTGCACAAATTGGAGACGATGAGGGGGGGCCCACGCGAACAGGGATGTGGGAGATCAGTGTCAGCTTACGCCGACGACGTCACCGTGGTGGTGTCGAGCACCAAACACGTCCAGATGTTCGGCACCGCTCTCAAGGAATACGAAGTGGTGACAGGAGCAAAACCAGGAAAGGTCGGTGGGCTTGCAGCTCGGCACCTTGAGAGCCAACTCCATGCCGTCCATTAGCGTTGTTGCTCCCATGGTCAGACTACTCATTGGCTGTCAACACCCATTGCGTCGAGGACTAGGCATGCCGTGGCTGATGATGTGCAAACATGCGCTGAGGCTGTGACATCCATGGTGCTTCCTTGACGGTGAACAGTTGTGGTCGCCGTTACCAGACGCGCTTTTCCCCAGCTCGTCTCCTTGACGGAGCTGCAGTCCTTGATCAGGAAAAGACCGAGGGATAGCGCTTGGAAGCTGGAATGTCTCCTAGCGCTCACCGCCCTCTACCAGGTGGGCACTAGTATCAGTGGAACATCCACCTCGGCGTTCTATAGAGGACAGGCATCGCAACCGACGTGCTTGCGGTAAGAGTGGCACTCGACCAATTCTTCAACGCAAAACACGAAGGCTGCGTTGTCAGAGCTAGAGCGCGTGCTCTGAAACCCGAGGGAACAAAAGCCGTCCAATGGGCCCGAGTGGCAGAGCCGCGGCGTGGCAACAAAGCCACAATTCAGTCTGTCTGACCAAAACGGGCGCGTGTGAGGCTTTTCAGCAACACCTTGCTGAACTGTTTGGGAGAAGCAGCGGGCCGGATCGGGGTATGAACTTCAGTGCATACCTCGACGGACTGCACCGGCTCTCGACGACCGCAGCACAGTTTTGCGAAAAAACAAAAACAGCCGGTGAAACACGGGAAGCGATGGCTAACTGCACGAGGGGTAAATCGACAGGTTTAGATGTCTGCCCTACGAGCTTTATGCATTTATGCCAGACTTGTTCGGTGACCAACTGGCAGCAGAACGGGAGCATTCCTAGTTTTGTGAGCCGGGGAGCGGTGGCGCTGCTGAGAAAAGACCCGAACAAGGGGGATGTTATCGATAACTTCTGGCCAATAACCCTGCTAAACGCAGAGTTCAAGATTTTGGCCAAGGTGTTAGCGACGAGGTTGGCGCTTGTCCTCGAGGGTCTGGTGGGAGAGGTGCAGACATGCGCCATTCCGGACAGATCCATACACGACAACCTCCACCTAATGCGATACATCGTAGAGACGGTTGTTAAGGAACCTGGTACGGGTGGGGCTCTGATCAACTTGAATCAATTCAAAGTATTCGATAGGGTCGACCATCGGTACTTGGTGGCGGTCCTGGAGGAAGCCGGTTTCGGGCCCGTTTTCAGAGACATTTGCTCAGTTGTGAGGGTGAATGGTCACTGTCGCAGCCGTTCAGAATCATGCGCTCGGTCCGCCAGGGTTGTCACCTCTCGTCCCTCTTCTATGTATTGGCTCTCGAGCCGTTACTGCACAAATGGCGGTGACGAGGGGCGTCCCACGCTAACTAGGATGCGGACGACGCTCTCAATGAATACGAAGTGGTGACAGGAGCAAGGATAAACCAGAAAAAGTTGGTGGGCTTGCAGCTTGGCACCTGGAGAGGCAAGTCCTTGCCGTCCGTTAGCGTCGTGGGGCGTCGGACAGACGGACCGGTTAAATTGCTCGGGGTCTGGTTCGCACCGGACCTCCAGATGGAGAAAAGCTGGAGCGAGGTGACGAGCAGGGTGGCCTCCCTCACCCAGAAATGGGCCGAGAGGAAGCTGTGCCTGAAAGGCCGGGTAGAGGTGGAGAATGCGTACAACGCATCCGTCACCTACTACCGCCTCACCGTCGTCTCTTGCCCCGGCTCAACTCTCACCAAAATGGAGCGCCTCCTCTTCAGCTTTTTGTGGAAGGGACGCGCTTCCATGGTCAGACGATCCATCTGCTGTCAACACCCGTTGCGTGGAGGACTGGGCATTCCATGGCTGATGATGCGCAAACATACGCGAAGGCTGCGACATCTCTGGTGCTTCCTTGGGGATGAACACGTGTGGTCGCAGTACGCCAGGGATGTTTTCCCACAGCTTGTCTCCTTGACGGAGCTGCAGTCCTGGATAAGGAAATGACCGACGTATAGCGCTTGGAAACTGGAATGTCTCCGGGCGCTCACCGCCCTCTACCAGCTGGGCACCAGTATCGGTGGAACATCCACCTCGGCGTTCTATAGAGGACTAGTGGAGGAGAAGATTGACAACGTTCTCGGAGAGATTCTGGGCGTCGAAGAAGAACAGCTGTTTGCTCTCTTCCGGAGAACTTTCAGCCCAGGACCTATGGATAACTTCCAAAGATCCCTGGCCTGGCAGTTCTACCGGGGAGCGTTGCCAGTTCGAGCTCTACAGGCATGGAAGTGCCGTCAGCCGAGCCTGTCCGAGATGCGTGCATTGCTGACTTGTGGAGCTATGTCGAACAGTTACTATCGCGTGTAGGACTGATCCGGTTATCGACTGAGTCCATTGTGCAGATGGTCTCGCCGTCTTCCTGCGAAGAGGAAGGGCAGGAGGTTTTCATCTGCCTAGTAGCCATGGCGAAGGAGATTGTATAGTGGACAAGGTTGAAAGGGTTAAAGACAGACACTTTCCTCTTCGGCGAATCCCTAATTAACTTTTTCAAGTTTCACTTGAAGAGGAAAATCAGGGTGGAGAGGCAGTGCTACTTTCTAGCAAGTTTATTGAAAGGTGGGTGAATATAGCGAGAATGGTCCGAGTGAACGGGACCGCTCTGAATATACGCCTGTAGTTTGAGAAATGGAAACATTGAGAGAGGGCACTTGCCCTGGTGGTCAGGGAGGCCATAGTCTTTTGTGAGGTTTTCGCCACGAGTAACCCTCAGAGGCTTCCCCCCTATTGGGGAATTTTTTCATTGATACAATTTTCATTTTTATTGTTTATATATATATATGTGTTTCTATGTCATTTTTTTCTTTTTTTATATAAATAATAAAAATCTTTACACGCACAAAACCCACACCGTACCGTCCTCTACCGTCCTGTGCCGTCTGTAATGTTTTTCTTAATGTCAGCCCATGTGGCCAATAAAAAACTCATTATTATTATTATTATTATTATTTTTTTTTAGTCTCAGTCATTGATGTTAGTTAACTGGAAAGTTTGTTGAAATGAATATCAAGCCATTACCTGCAGCCTCAGATATTCAGGACGTATCGGAGGGTTCTTGCTGTTCCCAGCAAGCATGCCTTTTGAAGCGTTCCAAAAAGCGTGAAGGTGCCAATTTTCTTTAACCATCACTGGAAACTTTTTGAGATAGTCCCTAGTGCGCCTATGACAATCGGGATCACTTTGACTTCATGGCAGTTCCAAATCCTTTTTACCTCCCACTTTAAGTCCTGGTATCGGTTAATTTTCTCCCTCTCCTTCTCTTGCACTCTCGTGTCGAATGGGCAGGCCACATCCACAATCAGACACGATCTCTTTTCTTTGTCCAAAACCGCCAGGTTAGGTCTATTGTGTTCCAGTTTCTTGTCCGTCTGTATCCTAAATTCCCACAGCACCTTCACCTGAACGTTTTCTATCACCGCCTCTGTCTTATGCTCATACCACTTCTCAGAATGTGGTAAATTGTTTACTTTGCATAGGTGCCCGTGGATCACCCTGCCCATCACATCATGTCTCCAGCCCTTATAGTGAGTCTGGGCTAGGTGTTTACACTCGGATACAATGTGAGCCACAGTCTCCTCTCTCTCTCTCTCTCCACAGATCCTGCACAGTGGGCTAGCCTCCTCCTTGTAAATGTGGTGTTTCAACCACTTCGTTTTGAGGGCCTGCTCTTGCGCAGCCATTAACATTCCTTCTGTAGCCTTTTTAAGGTCTCCTCTTTTCAACCAGTTCCATGTCTGTGGATCTCTAAATTCAGTTTTCTCAAAGAAGGTACTATGAAGGGATTTTTCCTGAAGGCTGCTCTTTCTCCTTGATGTTATTTCCTCCTTGGACATCCCCTGGCCTATTGTCCCCTATTTCAGTACAGTTCTGAGCATTGGCTCCTTACTATCAGTCACGTATTTGTGTAGGTTGTTTTACTCCATCTGAACACAGTCCTCTATGCTGATAAGACCTCTTCCACCTTCAGATCTCCTTAAGTAGAGTCTATCGACATCACTCCTCTTGTGGAACATATTGTAGATAGTCAATAGCTTCCTAGTCTTCCTATCCATTTCTTTTTGTTCAGCAACATTCCATCTCAGAATTCCTGCACTGTACCTAATAATAGACACAGCTCGGGAATTTACTGCACTTATGGCATTCCTACTGTTCAGATGTGACTTTAATACGCTCCTTACTCTCCGAAGGTATTCAGTTCTTATCAATTCCTTCATTTTTTTTGTTCTTGATGTCATCAGCCTCCAGAACGCCCAAATACTTGTATCCTTCCTCAGAGTCAATTTCCTTTATCATCTCACCTGTTGGTATCTGGATTCCGTTACTTCTGCTCAACTTACCCTCCTCATCACAATGGCTCCACACTTACTAATACCAAATTGCATACATATATCATTTCTGAAAATACGGACAGTGTCAACAAGCACATCCAACTTCTTCTCACTCTTCCCGAAGAGCTTAAGATCGTCCATGAAGAGGAGGTGATTGATGGTAAGCCCTCCCTTTCCCAACCTGGATTCTGCACTCACTTTCTGCAGTACACTGGTCAGGGGCATCAGGCAAGGACAAACAACAGAGAGGACAGACTATCTCCCTGGAAGATACCTCTCTTGATCTTCACGCTTCCCAAGGATTCTCCAGTTGATGTTAACTCTGTTTCCCAGGACTTCATACTTTTGCCCAACAACTGTCTGATGTTATCTGCCACCTTGAAGATCTCCAGGCTTTTGGTGATCCAAGAATGAGGCACCATGTCAAATGCCTTTTTGTAGTCTATCCATCCCATGGCAAGACCAGTGTGTCTCTTCTTGCAATTCCTCATTACCATCTTATCAATAAGTAACTGGTCCTTTGTACCACGTGACTTCTTTCGGCGTCCTTTCTGTTCGTCCGGTAATAAGTTGTTTGTGTGGAGGTGATGGTAGATTTCCTCAGACATAATGCTTGTCAACAGTTTCCACATTACGGACAGACATGTGATAGGTCTATAGTTGGTAACATCATTACCCTTGATTCGGTCTTTCATTATCAGAACTGTGGTACCTTTTGTCAATCACTCTGGTACCTCACCTGACATCAAGCAGTCATTGAACATGGTTGTCAGTTTCGGGTGGAGGGATGTTATGTTTTTAATCCAATACCCCTGCACACCATCTGGGCCAGGTGATTTCCAGTTGGTTAGTTTCTTGGCCTGCCCCTTAAGAGTTTCAACTGTGATACTCAAATCAGTTTGTTGGCATGCCTGTTCACTGATCTCCTTCTGTACTGTCTCAATCCACACTGCCTGGTCATTATGTTTAACATCCTGCTCCCATATTCCTCTCCAGAATGTTTTAGTTTGTTCCACCTCAGGGATCAAGTCGTTGCCTCTTTCTTTCCCTTCAAGCTGTCCAAACAGCATCTTCTGGTTGTTGTCGAAGTTGCGGTCTATACTGGCTGACTCTGTTCTCGTATCGCCTGATTTTTGCCCTCTTTGCTACAATGCGTTGCTTCAGTTCCTCTATGATAATATTTAGCTTTTTCCTCCTAGTGTTGTACTCTATTTCCAGTCTATTTTTAGTGTCTATGTTTTTTAGTGTCCCATTCAGTAGGGACTCAAGCTTTCCAATGTCATTTCTCATTTCCCTGATTTGACCACTCAGTCGTTTCTTCCACCAAGGCTCTGCTCTTTCTTGTCTGTTGTTTCCTCTCGCTTTTATACCAAGTCGTTTCCTCGCCGTATTTGCTGTTGCTTTGAGGATATTGTTGCACTGGTGAAGGCTCCTCGCCTCAAGGTATGGGATGACTTTGTTTACCTTAGCTGTTGTTAATTTTAACTTTTTCCTGTCTACAAATCTTAGGTTCATAGGTCTCCCACTATCATTGTTCAATTCATCTACCACTAAGTTTAGGATATCTACCAAATCTTGTCCTAGCCCGTCAGCATTCATCTCCACAGTGGCCATATCTCTGTTCCAGGTATTATTTATCTCAGCATTCAGATCATTGTCTGTTTCGGGTGTTTCCTCCGTTCTCTCGACCTCTTCACCTTCATTTCCCACTGGCTCGTTTGCCTGGCATACTCCACCCTCCATCTCCAAGCTAATCTCTCTGCTCAGTTCCTCCAGTTCCAGCTCGCTTATCCACCCATTAGTTCTTATTACCCGAGCCTGCCCGGCCAGTTTTTGTGGACCAATCTCGTTCCAGATGTTATGCATCCTTTCCTATAGCCTTTCTCCTTGGGGTTACTCTTCAGGTAACATTGCATAGCAGTTCTATTCAATTCTTTCGTCCAGTTGGTTCTGGTCCCTTTCCTTCTTCTTCTTCCTCCGTCACCAGCAGTGTTTGTTTGACAGCCAAGTCCCTGCTGCTGAGCCAGGGAGCACCTGTTGGGTGAGTCTGTCACATGACATTCTAATCTCCATTTCACCGTTATTCGAACTGTTTAGGTTCGACATTTAAACACTCTTATCGAGGATTGGCGAATGTATGGTTACATAACCACCGGTGAATTACTTGTCTCCGGTGGTTTCGTCACTCCACGTGACTTTTGTGTGGCATTATCACGCTGTAGACGAACCCAAATAAACAAACAAACAAACAGGCCGAAAAAACCCCCAAAATGAATAAGCATAAGTTTCATTGTAATGTAGTGTTTGAATGTCTGACTTAGTTTTTCCCTTCCCTTCTCTGTCCGTCCGTTTGTTTTTCTCTTCATTTTTATTTTCTTTACGTTTTTCGTTGTTGCTGTGCTGCTTTGATTTTGATTTTTTTTGATTTTTTGGATTTTTTTAAAATTATTATTATTATTATTATTATTACAGTTGCATTTATCTTGCTTTATGTTCATACGAGTTATCACCAAGTCACAACCAGTGACCTCAAGAGACAACAAGATCCGCCATGTTCAAGGAAGAACATACATATTCACACATGCATCTTTAGTGTTTAGACTTGTGATGTTCTTATATTGACAGAATCTTCCTTAGTATATGGGCAGTTCCTATCTTTTGTATTTCTCCTATATGCGGGTTTCCTGGGATTTGCGATAAGTAATAATTAGACCCCTTAGGTATCATTCCCAGAGCGCCTACAACCACTGGTATTGTTTTAGTTCTCAATTTCCACATTTTTCCAATTTCTATCTCCAGGTCCTTATACTTGCTCAATTTTTCAAATGTTTTTATAGATACATTCTTGTCTATTGGAACAGACATATCAATTAGCAGGCATACCCTCTTTTTAAAGTCCTTCAATATTATATCAGGTCTATTTGCATCTATTTTTCGGTTTGTTTGGATGCTAAAGTTCCACAAGATTGAGATGTGATCTTTTTCAAGTATGGGAGGTGGTTGATGCTCCCACCAATTCTTTTGATGGGGCAGGTCAAAATGCTTACACATTATCCAATGTATGTATTGTGCAGCTCTGTCATGCCTGTTTAGGTATTCGGTTGGAGCTATAGGACTGCACATTGAAATTATATGGTCAATGGTCTCTGGTTGTTTTTTGCATACACGGCATAATGGGCTGCATCCATTTTTTATTATGTTGGCTTGGTAATTTTTTGTTGGCAGACACTGATCTTGTGCTGATATAATCAGTCCTTCAGTCTCCGATTTCAGTCCAGAGGATGCCAACCACTGATGGGTTAAAGTTTTGTCAACATCAGGATTGTTAGCTCGCTCTGGGTATTTTCCATACAGAGGCTTTTCTTGCCATTTCTTAGCCAGTTTCTGTAGCAATTCTTTCTTTGCAGTTACTTTTACCTGCTTTGCTTTTCTGTGTTTTCCTTTTCAGCAGTAAATGGGACTTCTGAAATTTGTAGTCCATTACTGTATCTTTGTGCATCTTTTGTAATGGAATATGATCTTTTGATGCTTTCGTGTTTCAAAACGAGTTTGATCATCCAATCATGTGATTCCCTTAGATATGTAGATAATCCAATTGTTGCAGTTTTCAACGCAATATCTAACTGGATTAACCCACGTCCTCCTTATTTCCTAGGGAGATATATTCTATCTATATCTGCCTTAGGGTGATGCATTCTGTGCATGGTTAATAATTTTCGAATTTTTGTATCGAGCCTACGGATCTCTGTGCTTGACCAGTTGATGACATTGTAACTGTAGGTTACTACTAGTATGGCAAGCGTGTTTATGGCAACGATCCTATTCCTTGCATTCAATTCCGTTCTTAAGATTGCTCTTATTCTGCGGTAACATTCCTTCCTTATCCTTTCCCTCATTGTCGAGTGCTTGATTCCGTCTCCTTCACAAACACCTAGATATTTGTAAGTTTTTTCTTGATCAAGTTCTCTCATCACGTTCCCCCGATCAAGATTAATGTCTGAACTCTTCAGCAGCTTTCCTCTGGTGAACGTTGCTTTGGCGCATTTATCTAGTCCAAACTCCATTTTAATGTCATCACTGAACTGCTCCACAGTGGATAATAGCCCTTGCAATTGTTCATCTTTTTTTGCAAATAGTTTCAGGTCATCCATGTAGAACAGGTGATTAATGGTTTTGTCATAGACTTTATATCCATGTTTTGTTTCATTGAGCATTTTACTTAATTGTATAAGTGCGATGCAGAATAAAAGCGGTGATAAAGAGTCACCCTGAAAAATTCCACAATTAATATTAACTTCTCCAGTTTCCAGTGATTTTGTTTCACTATTCAAAAGGAGTGTCGTTTTCCATGTCTTCATACTGAATGACAAAAACCTCCTGACAACGGGGGATATTTTGAAAATCTCTAAACATTTTTCAATCCAACTGTGTGGGGAACTATCGAATGCTTTTTTATAATCTATCCAAGCAATCGATAGATTTTTGTGTCTATTATGACAATCTTCCAGTATCATTTTGTTAACCAGAAGCTGATCCTTACAGCCATATGAGCCTCGTTTACACCCTTTCTGCTCAATGGGAAATAGGTCATTTGTTATCAGGTGGTCATATGTGTATTCAGTTAGGACTGATGTTAAAATTTTATACATTGTGGTCAAGCAAGTTATCGGTCTGTAACTAGCCATGATGGTATCTTTTCTGGCTCCTTAACTATTTCATTGTAAAGTTGGGCTCATGAGACTCTGTGAAGGCATTTATCCAAAAGTTTTGTATTTTGTCTTTTCCTGGGGATTTTTATTTGCTGGTTTTTCTTAGAGCCAAGCGCAACTGTTCAACTGTTATATTTTCCCATATTTGTTCCTCAAGGTGAGCTGTATCTTTCATTTGTCTGTCTATCCATGGGGCATGTATGTTATGAACTTTTTCTTCGGCCCAGATCTTTTCCCAGAATTCTTGCACTTCCTTCTTGGGTGGTATTGATTTAGCAGTTATTGTTGACTTACCAATTTTTCTGTAGAAGTTTCTTTGGTTGTTTTTGAACATATTATTGTCCTTATAGAATCTAGATCGTTTTTCAAAGCGCCTTATACGAGCAACTTTGGCCGACACTTTTTGCTTGATTATTTCTATTTATGTCACATGTTGATTTTATACTGTACTTTTTTTTCAATTTTCTAAGTTTAGCTTGTTTAACATGCTCACCTACTTTATAGTTTGTTAAAATTTCTATGTCAGATCGGAGAAGGTTTATTTGGCGAATGATGTTCTCTTGCCAAGTAGATTTCTTGTGGGAATTCCTTTGTTTTTTCATCTTCACTCCACATAAGTGAGTGGTGACTTTAGCCGATGCATAATAGAGATGATTTAAATCAGTAATGTTTAGTTTGTTTGTGATGATAATGTTTTTGAGAATTATGTTAGTCTTGTGTATTATCTTTTGGTTCTGTTTGGAGTTCTGGATCTTAGGGAGGGTGTCTCGCTGCCCCATGTCAGATTCTTTCATTTTCATCCATTCGATCATAATTTCATCCTTCAAGTTGGCAAGTTCATTCTCATTCATTTCTTTATCATTTACGATCTCATTATTTTCATTTGGAGTTTCATCCTGAGCATGCACTCCCTTCACTTTTTCGATCCTTTCTTTAATTTGTTCTGTTGCCAGTGATTCTGCCCCAACCCTGGGGTTCGAAGTGTTACAGTTTACCTCGTTTTCACTGACACATGTTTCATTTTCCCTTCGCTGACTTTGTGCTAATAG
This sequence comes from Eledone cirrhosa, assembly GCA_964016885.1. Classification (NCBI taxonomy): domain Eukaryota; kingdom Metazoa; phylum Mollusca; class Cephalopoda; order Octopoda; family Eledonidae; genus Eledone; species Eledone cirrhosa. The sequence continues at coordinate 206,980,093 of OZ024741.1, read as the reverse complement.
CTTGATCTGATCAATTTCTATATCAGTTAGTAACTTTTTTCTTACAATATTTCTTCGTATATTGGCTAGTTTGTTACTGTCAATATAGCCTCTGTTTTCGGGATGTTTCTTTTTCCAGTTGATATATGTCTGTTCTGTATTCGATGTATTTGATGGGTAGTACATGGCAGTGTAGAAAGCCTCAAGGACTTCTTAATTATCTTCCCTTGACCATTTTTCTCTCTTTTTCTTTGGATTTCTTGGTGGTGAGCATGGAGGGCCAACAGTAGGAGTATTCCGGTTATGGGAGACTCCAGCTCCGAAGTGATGGGAAGGTTTGAACCATTAGCTGATTTTTCGACCCCAGTCGGGTTCCTCTCTGAGGGACGCGGCCCTTTTTTACCCGGGTGACGGCCGATCCGGTATGAGATTTACTCATTAGACATTTACTTTATTTTGTCGCGTTTTATCCTTATCCGCCACGGGGTAATCATTTCGTGTTACCACTTCTAGAACGAGTGTCAACCAAGACTAGAGGGGTCGTTCTCCCCTAGAGACACGGCTATTTCCCGCCGGCCGCCATCCCGGTATTTCTTGGTCACGGGGTTTTCTTTTTGTTGTTTTTTTTTAAATTGTTATTATCATGAGTGGTTCCTTAATGTGAGCATTGCGTGGCTTAAGAATGAAATTATTAATAATTGTCTCCACTCCAGGCACAAGGCCAGCAATCACCCAGTGCATTACAATAATATAATATATTTTTTGCTGTAGTTGCCTGTTATTGTTGCTGGATACGTCGGTGCTGGTGCCGGGGCTTTTTATATTGTTGGTGAGGAAGGGGTGAGCCAGCAGTCCCATAGTTGTTGATGTTGACGTTTGGCCGGTGGCCAGGTCACTAAGTCAATCTATTTATATCTTTTGCTAGCCTCTCCCTTGTCTAGTGATACCGCCACCTTCCCCTTTCTCTCTCAAGTTAACAGGGGAATAGTGGTGGTAGCAATGAAGGAGTGGTGGCGGCGGCGATGGGATAGTGGTAGCAAGATGATGGATGGGGTGGTGGCGGCGGTGGCGTTGTGGTTACTGGGTTTTGTGATATGTAGTATCTATGAGTTTGTGTTCGTATGTTTAATATATATTGTGTTGACATATCCCCGTAAAATTGGAATTAAACATTTTGTTAAAATTTGAGACAATAATAATAGTAATTATTATTATCATGCCGGGATTGAAGGAGGTGGTGGTGAAATTGCCGTTATCTGGCTGTTAGATTTACTGTGATGGGATAGGTGGTGTATCAAGTTTCTGGTGTTGGTGAAAATTGCTGTTATTTGGCTGTTCTATAGATTGTAGACAGAGGGTGCTTTCTTCCATTTATAACCATTATTATTATTATTATTATTATTACAGTTGCATTTATCTTGCTTCATGTTCATACGAGTTATCACCAAGTCACAACCAGTGACCTCAAGAGACAACAAGGGCCGCCATGTTCAAGAAAGAACATACATACACACACATGCATCTTAAGGTGTTTAGACTTGTGATGTACTTATATTAACATAATCTTCCTTAGTATATGGACAGTTCACATTAGTACTATCTTTTGTATTTCTTCTATACGTGGGTTTCCTGGGATTTGCGATAAGTAATTATTAGACCCCTTAGGTATCATTCCTAGAGCGCCTACAACCACTGGTATTGTTTTAGTTCTCAGTTTCCACAGTTTTCCAATTTCTATCTCCAGGTCCTTATACTTGCTCAATTTTTCAAATGGATACATTCTTTTCTATTGGAACGGACATATCAATTAGCAGGCATACCCTCTTTTTAAAGTCGTTCAGTATTATATCAGGTCTATCTGCATCTATTTTTCGGTCTGTTTGGATGCTAGAGTTCCACAAGATTGAGATGTGATCTTTTTCAAGTATGGGAGGTAGTTGATACTCCCACCAATTCTTTTGATCGGGCAGGTCAAAATGCTTACACATTATCCAATGTATGTATTTTGCAGCTCTGTCATGCCTGGTTAGGTATTCGGTTGGAGCTATAGGTCTTCACATTGAGATTATATGATCAATGGTCTCTGGTTGTTTTTTACATACACGGCACAATGGGTTGCATCCATTTTTTATTATGTTGGCTTGGTAATTTTTTGTTGGCAGACACTGATCTTGTGCTGATATAATCAGTCCTTCAGTCTCCGATTTCAGTCCAGAGGATACCAACCACTGGTGGGTTAAAGTTTTGTCAACATCTGGATTGCTAGCTCTTTATGGGTATTTTCCATACAGAGGCTTTTCTTGCCATTTCTTAGCCAGTTTCTGTAGCAGTTCTTTCTTTGCAGTTACTCTTACCTGCTTTGCTTTTTCTGTGTTTTCCATTTCAGCAGTAAATGGGACTTCTGAAATTTGTAGTCCATTACTGTATCTTTGTGCATCTTTTGTAATGGAGTATGATCTTTTGATGCTTTCGTGTTTCAAAACGAGTTTGATCATCCAATCATGTGATTCCCTTAGATATGTAGATAATCCAATTGTTGCAGTTTTCAACGCAATATCTAACTGGCTTAACCAACGTCCGCCTTCTTTCCCAGGGAGATATATTCTATCTATATCTGCCTTAGGGTGATGCATTCTGTGCATGGTTAATAATTTTCGAATTTTTGTATCGAGCCTACGGATCTCTGTGCTTGACCAGTTGATGACATTGTAACTGTAGGTTACTACTAGTATGGCAAGCGTGTTTATGGCATCGATCCTATTCCTTGCATTCAATTCCGTTCTTAAGATTGCTCTTATTCTGCGGTAACATTCCTTCCTTATCCTTTCCCTCATTGTCGAGTGCTTTATTCCGTCTCCTTCACAAACACATAGGTATTTGTAAGTTTCCTCTTGATCAAGTTCTCTTATTACATTCCCCCGATCAAGATTAATGTCTGAACTTTTCAGCAGCTTTCCGCTGGTGAACGTTGCTTTGGCGCATTTATCTAGTCCAAACTCCATTTTAATGTCATCACTGAACTGCTCCACAGTGGATAATATCCCATACAATTTTTCATCATTTTTTGCAAATAGTTTCAGGTCATCCATGTAGAACAAGTGATTAATGGTTTTGTCATAGACTTTATATCCATGTTTTGTTTCATTGAGCATTTTACTTAATGGTATAAGTGCGATGCAGAATAAAAGCGGTGATAAAGAGTCACCCTAAAAAATTCCACAATTAATATTCACTTCTCCAGCTTCCAGTGATTTTGTTTCACTATTCAAAAGGATGACAGGAACCTCCTGACAACGGGAGATATTTTGAAAATCTCTAAACATTTTTCAATCCAACTGTGTGGCAAACTATCGAATGTTGCTCGTTCTCGAATGGGCAGGCCACATCCACAATCAATCACGATCTTTTTCCCTTGTCCAAAACCACCAGGTCAGGTCTATCGTGTTCCAGTTTCTTGTCCGTCTGTATCCTAAAATCCCACAGCACCTTCACCTGATCGTTTTCAATCACCGACTCTGGCTTATGCCCATACCACTTCTCAGAATGTGGTAAATTGTTTACTTTGCATAGGTGCCAGTGGATTACCCTGCCCATCACATCATGTCTCTAGCCTTTATAGTGAGTCTGGGTTAGGTGTTTACACTCGGAAACAATGTGAGCCACAGTATCCTCTCTCTCTCGACAGATCCTACACAGTGGGCTAGCCTCCTCCTTGTAAATATGGTGTTTCAGCCACTTCGTTTTGAGGGCCTTTTCTTGCGTAGCCATTAGCATTCCTTCTGTAGTCTTTTTAAGGTCTCCTCTTTTCAACCAGTTCCATGTCTGTGGATCTCTAAATTCAGTTTTCTTAAAGAAGGCTCTATGAAGGGATTTTTCATGAAGGTTGCTCTTTCTCCTTTTTGTTATTTCTTCCTTGGACATCCCTTGGTCTATTGTCCTCTCCTTCAGTACAATTCTGAGCATTGGCTCCCTACTATCAGTCACGTATTTGTGTAGGTTGTTTTTCTCCATCTAAACACAGTCCTCTATGCTGATAAGACCTCTTCCACCTTCAGATCTCCTTAAGTAGAGTCTATCGACATCACTCCTTTTGTGGAACATGTTGTAGATAGTAAATAGCTTCCTAGTCTTCCTATCCATTTATTTTTGTTCAGCAACATTCCATCTCAGAATTCCCGCACTGTACCTAATAATAGACACAGCTCGGGAATTTACTACACTTATGGCATTCCTTCTGTTCAGATGTGACTTTAATACGCTCCTTACTCTCCGAATGTATTCAGAACTTATCAATTCCTTCATTTTTTGTCCCCGATGGCTGAGCTCCGGCTGTTTCGACAGCTAGTTCAGATCTAGCTGTCGAAATGGCCGGAGCTCAGCTGTCAGGGTCCTGAATCTTTTCATATTACCCATTCTACTATTCCAAGTATTGAGTACTCTGGTTGGTTATGGTCTAGTTGGTTTTTACCACACCCTATCTCATATATATATTTATATAAAAGCAGCAGTTGTGACTAGCAGATAGTATCAGCAATGGAAAGACCAAAAGAAAGATTGTTTTGTTGGTCTGGTCTGATTATCAGCTCCTTTCTTTTAACAAGACTAGAGAGTATTTGCTACTCTACATTGGGCTTTGTATGCTTTCAAGTCAATCTGACCAGGAGGATAAATAGAAGAAAGCAATGGATGAAGTGGGTGCATGATTATGGTGGGAGATACAGTGTTTGGGGTAGAAAAGGGGAAGATGGTGAAAGTAATGGGAGAGAGAGACATTGCTGAAGGGTATTATTATTATTATTATTATTATTTTTTTTTTTATTATTATCATAAAATAGTAAATTAGATACGAACAAAAAAGTAGTCAATTAAATAGAACAACAATTTACTCATAAGATATAATTGCAATAGATAAGATTATAAATTTAAAATGTTTGGAATTTCAGAGATTTCAATGTCCCAGATTTACTACCCCATAATATACAGCTAATATCAACACACATACATGCAGATACCCACTTCCACCCCCTTTATATATATATATATATATATATATATATATATATATATATATATATATATATATATATATATATATAAATTCAGCGAGAATCGCATTTCGGCGGGTAGAAAAAGCGAAACGTAATGCAAATTCCGAGTCACACACATATATATATATATATGTTTGTATATATATGTGTGGGTTTGTGTAAGTGTGTGTGAGTGTGCGTATGTGTGTTTGCGCGTGTGTGTGTATTAATAGTACTTCTCACAGAGCATACTTAGGGGCATAATCTGAAATATGTATGCTGGTGAATTAGAAGAGACGTTAGAACGGATAGAATACTTTGCTATTCGTTCCGGTCCTCCTAACCCTGGATTCAAATTCCGCCTATTTCAACATTCATTCTTTCGAGATTGATAAAAATCTTACCAGTTCAGTATTGAGGTCGTTTCTTCATCTATATCTCTCTTACTCTCTAACATTATCTCACCTTCTCTGTAAGAGGTTTGCTATGTTCAAACATGGAGAATGATGAGCTCCGCCAACTTTATATGCCCAAGTATGTCACTATGACTCCACCAGAAATATCACAAGGCTTGATACTCACAACCAACTAGTTATATTTTATATAATCAAAAATATAACAAGCTAAGAGAAATAAATCAAGGTGGCATGTAGCTTAAATTTAACGTGAAATTTAAAGTGAAATCTGAAGATAATTTTCAGCCAGCTGCAATATGCGTGTTTCCTTATATTAAAAAAACACAATCCATGTGTGATGGCAAAGATGCTTTTTCATCCTGGTCACCACGCATATGTTGTACTTTCAAAAGGGAGAACACATATATTGCGGGGGTGGTGAATATGTTGGTCCTATTGCGAGAGAAATTCCTCTGATGAAAAGCGTGCCCTCCGAATGTTAATTATCTTGGTTAGATAAAATAATTGATATCGGTCTTACGCTTTGAAACTGCAATAAGGGAATTTTGACTTGAGAATGAATGTATTCTTCTCTGATTTTATTTTGCTAGCGTCTTCCATCTTATGAATATATAATGCTCTGATATATATATATATATATATATATATATATATATATATATATATATATAGTTAAAAGAATAGAGGTGTAACACACAAGTTATTATATATTGGTAAACGGAATAGAAAATGCTGACAAATTGTTCACAGTTGAAAAATGGTTTAATTAGGAATAAAAGAGTATTAGTGATTGTATGGGTTAGTATTCAGTTGTGGTTTTAAGTTTTTAAGTTTTTACCGGTTGCGCATTTCTAAATGCTTTTCAAAAATAATTTTGAGATAGAGTGTCCGTGCTGTTTGCTCTGATCAGAGCAAACAGCACGGACACTCTATCTCAAAATTATTTTTGAAAAGCATTTAGAAATGCGCAACCGGTAAAAACTTAAAAACTTAAAACCACAACTGAATACTAACCCATACAATCACTAATACTCTTTTATTCCTAATTAAACCATTTTTCAACTGTGAACAATTTGTCAGCATTTTCTATTCCGTTTACCAATATATATATATATATATATATTTCGCTCCTAATAACAGTCTTTCCTATCTTTGTTTGGTTTTGGCACACTTCTCTGAGTTGCTTTGGGCTGCCCTTTCTAGCAGTTCGTCCCTCAGAGGCCACTGGTTCACTGCCCTTAAACACGCTGTGACTTCTCTCTCCCACGTGTAGCTGGACAGTCACTTTTAAAATTCTCTTAGTGTTGTTTGAAATGTATAGCCTTACACAGGCTGATGAACCGAGGCTAACCCATTTCTTTCAACAAATTACTGGTGAAACCTATCTTTGGATTTGTACGTGTGTTATATAGTTATAGAGGTATTTATTTACGCTTTAATTTATATTTTTAATTATCGTGTGTATAGTCTGCCTTTCATAGGTTATAGATTCCATACACTGGTGGTTTTTTTCCCTGTTTTATTTATAGCGCACTGTATATCTCTCTCTGGTGTGTTACCTTTTCCAACATATTGTATTTTAAAGAGCTCAGCATTTCTTCTCCTTTGAGCACACTATTTACAGGGAATAGCCAGGGCCTATGCCTCCGATAATTTATCGTGATATATATATATATATATATATATATATATATATATATATATATATATATATATATATATATATATATATATATATATATATATTTATATATAAATATATATATAGGCAACCACGTCACCTTTTTGTTCAACACTGACACAGGAGCGATGCACTAGTTTCAAGCTCGTATACCTTCCTGCCAGATGGTTGAACGTCTGAAAGTATATATTTTCCTTATGCATATTAACGGCTGACCAGCTTAATTTTCATATCGAGTGAGTTCAGTCGGCCGGGCACACCGAAAACGATAAATGGAATAGAATAAAACGAAATTTCATTTCTCACTCTTAGTACGGCACTTACTTAAATGTAAATATATATATAAATATATATATAAATATATATATAAATATATATATAAATATATATATAAATATATATATAAACCGAGCATTATAATAAATATTCGGTAAACCCATACGTACATTTATATATGTGCAAATGTATGAATATATATACATATTACTATACGTCTGTATACATATATGTATATACGTATACAACTTATATATGTGTATTATGGTGGTTGAACTATACAGAAGATATCCTCGCATTGCAACCACCATAATACACATATTCGCTTAAAGTGCTTGTATTTCATGTAATACCTTGCCATACAGTACTCATATATACATGATACATTTGCTTGTTCCATCCCTTTATATATGACTAACGCATATACTGTCTCTTTATTGGACTATTCTCTTGTATTATCTGTATTATCTGTCGCATGTATTCCAACCTGAGCTTTTAATCTTGTTTTTAAATTTAAATTTAATTTGAATTTGAATTATTGTACAAATATAGTATAATATAATATATGTCGCATCAATGACACACTGTAAGCATGAAACTGTGGTACACAACATCAATATATATATATGTATCTGTATGTTTCTTCGGTTGAGTAGGAGGTCACTTATATGTATAAACATTAAAAATGGTCCGAAGACTCCAAGCCTAGGTTTGGAAGAAAAAATTGTCAGCGAATAAATGTTTTAAACTAACTTTGATTCTTGTGAATTCAATATTACTGCTCTGTAAAACAACTGATGTTCTTACATTGAGCTATTTATCTTACTGGTAATAAGGTAGTAATAAATTACTGACCTTCCCTGTTTATAGTTGTTTATAGTATAATATATACATAACTATAAATAGTATCTCTAATATTATATATATATATATATATATATATATATATATATATATATAAATGAGAGGTATAGAGATTGTTTTAGCAAGAAGCTAACGGCATTCTATAACATATATATATATATATATATATATATATAAGAAACTACTTGACAAGTATTTTCAGTCTCAGTTCTTTATCACGTTAAATCCTATTTGATTGCAGCCATAGAACTATCCCTATGGTTGGTTGTTCTGGGATGCACTTTAGAATGTTTGCATTTATAGCATCTATTTAGTTCAACTACCTGACAATCATCTGAGCTAAGGACAACAGTGATGGTGATGCTTGTGATGTAATTCAAATGATTGGATCAAAACCAAAATACTGACATACACACACAAACAAACAACCACCTGTCTCTCGTTCTCCACCCAATTCTTTTTATCCCAATAACTTATTTTAGTTATTGTTCGCGCTAGCCTGAGGTATCTGGTCTTTAATGCGAAGAAATACCTATGATGGCTAGTAGACTACTGATGATGGATAGTCCTGGCTTCTATTTCTAATTCTTCATTTTAATTTGTATATCACATTTGCAACAACACAGCACGCCATTTTTCATTCATCATTATATATATGTATATATATATAAAACCAAAACCAGTTCATCAGGTCCACCCATTCAATAGCAAAACCACGCGAAGCAGAGTGAAGGCAAGTGTCACTCTTGGAGAGGAAATAGTCAATCGTATAGCCAAAGCTACAAATGATTTCAGCATACTTTGTCATCATCTGTAGAACGAAGGAGGAATCTCACAAGAAAGAAAAATCCATAACTTCCAAGTTGCAAGCGTTTTCACTCTCTTGTAGCCTTGAGCCCTCTATTGATTAAATATTAATCAGTTTGCTGTCTTTCATAAGCGATATCTTCGTACCATCTATGGATACTGCTTCGATAACTGTATTTCGAGTAGTGACCTATTCACTAAATGCAAAACTGGTGGCAGTGAATTTTTTCGTTTTCAATGCTAATGAAGATGGATTGAACAGAATGAGTGATAATAGAATATCATAAGTTCTCATCTGTAGCCAAGCTTCACAACGGAAAAAAAAATCGCAGAAAGACCACCACTGGCGTAAAAGGGTAAGCTAAAAACTAGCCATGAACGCGACAATAATTCCTCCAGAAACATTTAAAAAACCTACATTGAATTTATAAAGCCTTAATAAAAACTCTGAAATAAGCCGTCCGAGTCATCTTAAAGAATCTGTGGACTTTCTTCAAATCATTGGCTGAATTAAAGTCTCTTAGGAGAAAAATGAAAAAGAAAAAAAAAAAAAAACAACAGCTGTTGGATCTACATACGTCGAAACTGACGAGAGAATCCCTTATACTATGTACACATATATACCTGCCTAATTTGTTCACATTATCTGAAAACTTTTATCGGTGGATTGGCAATATTGTAGAGGGTCGGATGCCATGCTTTGCAGCATAGAGTTACGGCCTTTTATGATCTGAGTTTAAATCCCGCCGAGTTTAACTTTCCCTTTCATCCTTACGAGGTCGATAAAATAAAGTTTCAGTAATACACTGGGGTAATTGCTGGCCTTGTGCCCAAAATAGAAAAATTATCTGCAAATTTTACAGTTTCAAACTTATCCCCTTAGATCTCCAGTCTTTATCGTAGACACCTATACCGTGTGGTTTGTAACTGTTCTGATAGTAATAGGCTACCTAATATCATTTGCTAGCGAATTAACAGGGCACCACATTCGGTTTAATGGAACAATTCTTCCAGCCCCAATTTTCGGAAGATGCCGGGATTCAGCAAGAGAGAAAATGCTACAATCTACAAAGCTACCCTTCTTGGGTTGGGAGATGTGTTTGATATACAGTTGGTCCATAAAAGATATTCCTTACCTATCGAAGTGACTACTCTCACTGCTAACAATCTATCTATTTTGGCCAATTAATCCATCCGCAAAAATTCAAGAGTTTTTAAGATTATGATTTATATCAACACTTGTTTTTCCAAATCAAATGTACACCTCTATGCAAGCGCCTGGTCGTCAACATTTCCAAGATAAATGTTGGATATAAGATAATACTGTTAATATTATAGAATCAATTTGCTTTTTTCTATTAGTTAAATTCATAGATTTTCCCAGATTTTGGATATTGCTTTTATTTTTAGTTTTTTAAAGCTACTTTCTGCGCTCCCTATTTCTATCATCAAAGAAAATACACACCAAGGAAGCACATACATGGTTTCTAGGGCAGCAATAAAAAGCCGCAGAATCTCCCCCAACAGTTTTGTGAGATGGAGTGAATCATTGGATTATGTCTTTCTCGGTAGACCACAGGCATTACAAAAATAGGTCATGGCTAGAACACCTTTCATTATAGGTTTTCTAGATCAAGATTGACTTAAACAACTAACAACAGAAGAAACAAGAACAAGGAATGACATTGGATAATATATACTATTTCTGAATAAAAGACAGGATAGTCATAGGTAGAGTACCTTTCCTCCTAGGTGTGTGGAACATGGCTGACCTAGAAACAAGGCATTTCTGAATAAATGTCACTGTAAGAACATCTTTCATTTTAGGTCTTCTGCACCAAGGATGACCTGGAGCTAAGCAACAACACCCCCATCACACGCACATAATATGTCATATACACACTCACTATGCGAACGTGGAATTAACACGTTCTTGCATAGAACGCCATTTGTCATTCTCTACAGTTTCTTGTTTCCATGTTAACCAAAAGACACGTTGGAAGACATGTTGTTATCCGTCAATCACCTACCCTTACTCGATACGTGTGAAGCACCAGATTGTGTTTGTTGTTATTGTGGTTTCGGTTGTCATTATTAACATTGAGTTCAGGGCAGTGGATTGGCAATATCGGTAGAGGGTCGGACGCCATGCTTTGCAGCATAGAGTTACGGTCCTTTACGGCCTGAGTTCAAATCCCGCTGAAGTCAACTTTGCCTTTCATCCTTACGAGGTCGATAAAATAAAGTACCAGTAACGTACTGGAGTCGATTTAATCGACTTCCCCTCCCCACAAATTAATGGCCTTGTGCCTATACTAGGTGGATTGGCAGTATCGGTAGAGGATCAGACCCCATGCAGTTACACGTAGAGTTACGGCGCTTTCCATTCTGAGTTCAAATGCCGCCGAGGTCAACTTTGCCTTTCATCCTTACTGGATCGATAAAATAAAGTAATGGGGTCGATTTAATCGACTCCCCCCCCCCCCCCAATATATGAAACCATTATTAACATTGTGTTCGATGGACGGTGGATTGGCAGTATCGGTAGAGGGTCGGACGCCATGCTTTGCAGCAAAGAGTTACGGCCCTTTATGGTCTGAGTTCAAATCCCGCCGAGGTTAACTTTGCCTTTCATCCTTACGGGGTCGATAAAATAAAGTACCAGTAATACACTGGGATAATTGCTGGCCTTGTGCCAAAAGTAGAAACAATTATTAACATTGAGTTCAAATTCCGCTGAGGTTAGCTTAACCTTTCATCCCTACAGGGTCGATAAAATAAAGTACCGGTAACATACTGAGGTCGATTTAATCGACTTTCCCGCCTCCCTTTCAAATTGCTGGCCTTGTGCCTAACGTAGAAACAATTATCAACATTGTTGTTGTGCTTGTCATTACTGTTGTTGTTGCCGTTATTTTTGTTGTTGTATGTATGAATGTATTTAGGAATATGACAATGTAGCTTGTTGTAGTTGTCGCTATTGTGTATGTAATAATATATGAATACATTTGGGTATGTACCTTGTTGTTGTTGTTGTTGCTGTTGATTTTTTAACACATGTTAGCAGCCACAGTATAGCTTCAAACTAATTATCTCTGAACATATTTCCTCCCTCTCTCCCTTCTCCACTTTTCACCCCATCTATTTGTGAAATAGCCCCAACATTAATCATTGTTTGAAAAGATCTTCAGATTGAAACTCACTGCAGCTTGTAATAAAATAATTATATATAAATATGGCGAGCAAAATATACATGCGCTCTCCACCCAACAAAGACACATACAAATGTTGTTGTTTTTGTCCATTCCTTTCTCTTCTCACTCCTGTATATCCTTCTATTTCTTCTATTTGTTATTCTATCTTCTGATGAAGGAGTAACGTTCGAAATGTTTACATTCTTTTCCTACTATATCAATTGTTAAACTAATATATATCTCCATTGTACTGGTTTGTGTTGTTTATCCTTTTATTTTTACATACATGTATACATACATATATAAAAGAAAAATTATGGGTAGCCTAAATTTTGAAGAAAAATAGTTTTCTCTATATTCCTCTGGCAATGTATCACAGAGTTGCCAGTACATTTTGAGAATATCAGACAGCGCTGTTTCAAGATTTGTTAATCTATGATCAGTGATACTTACTCAACTCGGACTGGCTTGGAATTTTGCGTGATGATCATTTGCAGAAGATGCTCATTTGCACATAGCAAATAGAAATCATCGGCTGGAAATGTTCATAATAGAGGTGTATATGAAAACAGATATAAACATATATCAAATGTTTATATACAATAATCATATGGGTCACGTCGCCTTCTAAGAAAAATATTTTTTTCTTAATGAACTGAAAAATTCCAACCGATGTTTTCTCTTTGCTATAGGCAAATGTGCATATCCAGCAAATAATCATCCCACATAATCTATATAGAATCTAGGCTATTTCTAGATCAGAACGGGTTGAGTGAGTGTCACTAATGAAAGATTAGCAAATCTTAAAACAACGCTGTCTGACATTCTCAAAATATACTGGCAATTCTGTAATAAATTCACATAAGTACATAGAGTAAAATAAAATGTTTTGGTTAAGTAAAAATATTTTTCTTCAATAGCGAGTCTACCCATTTTTTATTGTGTATACATGTATAATATGTTTTCATATACACATTTATTATGCTTAAACGTTGCCTTAGTGGTAACGGCAATTATATATATATATATATATATATATATATATATATATATATATATATATATATACGAATGACAACATATAAATATATATATATATATATATGTGTGTGTGTGTGGGGTGTGTGTGTGTGTGTGTGTGTGTGTGTGTGTGTGTGTGTGTGTGTGTGTGTGTGTGTGTGTGTGTGTGTGTGTGTGTGTGTGTGTATGTGTGTATATAGATATAGATATAAACGGAAAAAAATGAAACGAAATTTCATTTCTCACTCTTAGTACGGCTGTTACTTAAATATAAGTATGTATACGTACATACATATATGTATACAGACGTGCAGTAGTATACATAGGTACAGTAGTATACAAACACACCGAGCATTATAATAAATGTTCGGTAAATCCATACATACATATATATATATATGTGCATGTATGTATATATAAGAGTGAGAAATGAAATTTCGTTTCATTTTTTCCGTTTATCGTTTTCGGTGCGCTCGGCCGATTAACTCACTCGATATGCAAATTAGGCTGCTCAGCCGTTAATATGCATAAGGAAAGTATATACTTTCAGACGTTCAATCATCTGGCAGGAAGGTATACGGTGCTGACGATAGCTAATAAGCTTGAAACCAGTACATGGTTCCTTTCTCAGTGTTAAACAAAAGGGCAACAATGGTTGCTAAACACTGTACGGCTTAATTCGGGATGTTTGTTTACAAACACATCGAGCATTATAATAAATATTCGGTAAATCCATACATACATATATATATGTGTGCATGTATGTATATATATATATACATACTACTGTACGTCTATATACATATATATATGTACGTATATATATATGTATATATATATATATATATATATATATATATATATGTATATGTATGTATATATATATATATATATATATATATATATATATATATATACATATATATATATATATATATATATATATATATATTTATATATATATGTATATGTATGTATATATATATATGTGTGTATATATATATATATATATATATATATATATATATATATATATATATATATATATAATACCAGATTTACCCGGCGTTGCCTGGGGTTTGAAATGATGCTAAGAATATACAGCTAGGAAGTAAAAGAAGAAAATTATTTGTCCCCAACCTGTCAAAATAAGCAGAAGTCTTCAATAAATAATTGTTTCTACTTTAGGCACAAGGCCAGCAATTACCAAGTGCATTACTGGTACTTTATTTTATCGAACCCGTAAGGATGAAAAGCAAAGTCAACCTCGGCGGGATTTGAACTAAGATCGTAAAGGGACGTAACTATGCTGGAAAGGATGGCGTCCGACCCTCTACCGATACTGCCAATCCACCAATGCAAACGAGTATTTAGTGCAATCTTTGTACACATAAAACTATGCTGATAATGAAGGAAAACACTGAACAGGATGTAGTTATACAAATGATTAAAGACAATACACGTTGAAAATCTGTAAAAAAAACAGGCAGTTTTGCTAAAGTACAGAAAGTTGTAGTGAAAGCAGAGTTGTATACAAAAAAAACAAAACAATGAGAGTAGAATAAGAGAAAATATATTCTTTGAGAGCATCCTTTGCTGTGTATGGTTAAATTTTGAACTTATAATCCAAAATATCCTGCATAACATATTCATTGGTATGTTTTGTAATGAGTAAGGTGAAGTCAAGGCAGAGCTGTAATAAGTGTTTTTGTTAACACTAAAGCACTTCAGGATAGATGATATTCTTTGTTTTTCTTTTCGGAACAAATGCAAAGAGATTATCTCGACTGCCAACTCGTGAGCAGGCAACGTAGAATTGTCCGTGCGAAAAGCAATGTTCGTCCAAGTGAATTCCAGTGACGGACAGAGTTTGACCTTGCGACTTATTTATGGACATCGCAAAGGCAATACGAAGGGAAAATTGGGTTCGGTGAAAGGAGAAGGGAGTATCCACGCCTGATGTAGTCAGGCTAATTTTTGTTATTATCACATCCTCGCCTTTTCCACATCCGGATAGAATGGTAGCGTCAATACTAAGTGGAGACAGTTTTTTAACCACAAGGCGTGTACCATTGCATAGTTTTGGAGGAGTGATATTTCTCAGCAAAATAACTGGCGTTCCCTCTTTCTGAACCAATGTACTAGGAGGTAAACCAGGAGGATTTAAAGAATTTAGAAATTCAACTGGATAATTGACCGCATCCTGTGGATCACATACAGTATCAATAGATTTATATATCCGTGGATATCCAGGAAGAAGCTGAAGAAGCTGATCGTTAATTCAGCTAACCGTGATATTTTTGGGTGCAAGAATGGCTCTTTCGCATAGCCAATCAAGATTCGTATAGTTATCATGCAAGTTCGGAAATACACTCGCCTTGAGATCATCGACAGTTTCAACTACATTGCAGATGTGATCAATTGCTATGTGTCCATCTGTATCTGGAGGTAGGTTACCATCTCCTATTGTAAGAATGTATCCAGAAATTGTTGATGACAGAGGGTCCCCATGCAACCTTGCACGCATGTTGGTAGTTAGTCTTAATGATGTCACTTGTCGCCACAATGGTGAAGACTTAAGACATGCATTTACCGCATCTGCTCTTGTTCCTTTCGGTATTATAGGAAGAGTCTGTCTGAAGTCTCCTGATAGCAGAAGGGTGACACCCACCCATAACATTACTGCAATCCCGTATGTCTTGCAAAGACCTGTCTAGTGCCTCAAGAGCACCTTTGTGCGCCATTGTGCACTCATCCCAAACAATAAGGTGACAACTTCTCAGCAGATGAACCCTTTCGGAGTCTTTGGTGATATGACAAGTAGGAGTTTCCAATTTTGCCAAATCAAGGGGCAATTTAAAAACTGAATGTGCCGTCATTCCACCAGGGATCAAAGTTGCTGCGATTCCAGAAGACGCAACTGCTATTGCTATGTCCTTATCCTGTCTAACCTTTGCAAGAAGAAGTTTAGTAACGAAAGTTTTTCCTGTCCCCCCTGGAGCATCGAGGAAAAATATGCCACCTCTTCTTTGAAATACTGTAATGGTGGTATAAGGCAGTCGCTGATAAGCTAGAAGTTTTGGCTCATTGTCTGTGACGTAGAGGCCGAGATCATGGATGTCATAAGAAGTCTCCTGTTTGATATATGTGGGAAGTTTGTTTGAGTCCGTGCGATGAGTTTCTGGTAAACCGTAGTCACATAAAACCTTTCCTCCAATCAGAGCGAACTTGTCCTCAATATCAATGAGAGCTCTGTTGTATAATTCATTACTAAAGCCGACCTCTATTTCTGGAAGCAGCAATTGTGCTTGGTGTCTGTAGTCTTCTGTTAATTCATCCCTATATTTCATCCACAAGGACAGAGGATCAGATAAGTTGCACGAGTGCAAAAGTACCGCAAATAAATTTCTTAGGCTGGCAGGTGAATGTGAAAGAGCAACTTCCGCCATCGTTGCATCCCACTGCGAACCATCTTCCACCAATCCACGCCTCAAACATGCCTTTGTGTATGTTGGAAGAACTTGTCCGTCTAACGTTCGGAGATCATCAAAGCAGGTAGGTGCTCTGACCTCATGTAGTAGCATGCGAAGATGGAAGCACTCGTGTTGGTTTGGTGGCACAGTATAAACTCTGCTCAAGCACGCGTTGAACTTGATGCCCGGATAACCTTGGACACACTGTCCTGTTTTTCTTCGCTTCCATGTATTTTTGTCCCAGGTATAGTAAGATGGGACTTGTAGATACAGTAAGGTTTTAGCAAATGGATCTTCTTGACATAGTTTAAAGAAAGCGGTAAGAGTAGTATCATTTGGTATTTGTGCTAACTGAGCAGCTGATGCATTCGTAAAATATACTCTCTGACCGTTCTCCAGGTGTACTTGAAGGTTTTGAACAGCAGGATGCCGTTGATGTATAAAAAATCCCAAAATCCGCCAGAACGCTTCATTAGAGCTAATGTATCTTCCAGTTTGGTACTGGGCCACTTCATCTCGGCTGTTTTCCCGAAGTAATCCAAACGTAGCAGCATCAGAGCCTTTATTAATGTACTTACAAATGTATTTTATAGATTTAATCGAATTACAGTATTCTACGTTGATGTGTCAGAAGCATAGGGAGAGGTTGCGGTGGTTCCCTAAGTGTGGGAAAATTAACCTTACCATTGGAGCAGCACATTCCAGCCGATTCTCCCGCCCACTGTTTAGCTTACAATGTTGGCAAGTATTTGACATGGCATATATTTGAATATCAGGATGGATTTGATAGTTTACATTAGGGTCATAATTAACTGCCTTAAGGTACCCTCGTGAGCGTGATGCCTTTGAAATACCCGCGGTAAAGCTCTACGTCGAACGTTGCCCTCCAGCCGAATAGCTCGACTTGTTACAGTCTCTACAGCTCGTGCCGTAGAAGTAGCTGAAGCATTTCTCAATTGGCGACTTTGACGTTCTTGCTCAGTCTCAATTGCTCGTGCTGCAACATTAGCTGAAGCATTACGCGCACGGCGTGTTTCATATTTTTGTACTGCAGCAGTATCTGTAGAATCCATAGCAGGGCGTGTTTCACGTTGCTCTGTAGTCTCTGCAGCTCCTGCTGCAGCAGTTGCTTAGCATTATTGGTTCGCCGCACAAAGATATTGCAATAACTGTACTCACCGCATTTTGTGATTGTCTATTTTCGGTTATCGGCGGAGCGTCATTTACACGCATTGTTTTCTTTGACCGAGAGGTCAAAGTCCGAGAGCCAATATGTGCATACTTTCTTTTACGGGGCATATTCGGTGAAAAATTGTAAAGTCAAAATGTATAAATTGAAGCGTTACAGTAAAATAAAAATATAATGGCAAAACTTAAAAAATCCTTTGAATAACTACATCCTGTTCAGTATGTTCGTTCATTGTCAAAAAGGTTTGATGTGTACGAATACAGCTGGAAGCATAGATAATGCCTGCCTCAAATGTGGACGAAATTACTTTAAAAACGTAAAAGATGTAGGTCCCAATGGTTTGAATGGAAAGTCCCATAAGGATTGTTCTAAAATTAAACAAACCATCATCAGATTCTCGTCAATTCGAGGCTGCTGCGAGATTAGGCCTTTACCGCGAAAATTAACACTTAATATAGTGAAACAAGTTAAAACAACAAGTGTTTTTTTAACTTTGAAAATGCCCCAAAAAATTGTCTTTGTATCAACAAGGCTTATGAAAGTAGCGATAACGACTTTGAAGGTTTTACACACGACGACATTCAGAATAAACAAGAAACAAAAGATAATATTAGTTATTTATCTTCAAATGAATCTGATGTTTATATTTCTGAAATTTCGTCCGGCGATGATTGTTGTTTTGAAAGTGAAAACGAAGGTCTCCATATCTCCCCTCTCTCACTCTCTTTATAAGGATTGTCAATAAAGTTGTTTATCTCCCTTCCATCATGCACTTTAGAAAAAATAATTTTGCCACCGATAATTTTGCTATCGATTTTTTATTGCTCAATGTGGGTCGATTTGAAAATCTTTGTGATATGACCATCTTAGCGACAGGTGCAACGTGCACAGATAATTGTAAAAGTTGATAATCGGTTGATAATTGTAAAAGCCTTAGGTATCCAAATTTGTACACAGACACACACACATCCTCGCTTTTATATATATACTAGCAAAAGTACCCGGCGTTGCGCGGGTGTAAGTCGACCTTTGGTCTGTTAGAATGTGTGAAAGTTACTTCCCGCGCATCACAGGTTCAAAACTTCGAACTTCAATGGAAAAAAATAGGTTAGTAGACACAGGTGTGTAATTTATTAATTGTAGTTACACAGTGTATCGTTGAAATTGTTCTCTGCACGACTGACAGAAGTTAAAATCGCTTGATATTGAATGTTCAGTTAATTTAAAGCAGGGTGAAAATGTCGATTACTTTCAGGGTTTTTTTTTTACAATTTTTGCGCTCACATGTGCAGAAGAAGAATTAAAAGGGCCTTTATCTTCACCGCGGCATAATGGCGAGTCTTTATCTAGGGTTATTGCCCTTTGCCACAGCCTCAAGCCTCGTCTGACGGGATGTTGGTGATTCCTCCGTCAGCGCTTGTTGGCGACGAAGGCGAACATCAGCAAGCCTTGTCGTACGTGATGTTGGTGACTCAACCAGCCGGGAAAGACGTCTATCAGCGAGTCGAGATTCGCGCTCAGCAGGTGTTTCCTAGAGAAAATTAATTAATTCTACTGGTTAGCTAAGCCAATGGCAGTGTCAATAGTAAATGAGAAAAGTCTAACATGAACAAAAGGGAATCAATGTAAGACAATAAATTTAATATAACTACGATTAGAATGTTGTAGTTGCTTAAAAGTGGTGACAGTTAGGATAAACGCTGTACTTGCTAACATTAAGGGAGAATATTGCATAAAGGATTAATCAATTGTGAATGAACTCATACCTGAGAACGCCTAATTCGTTGTCTCAAAGCAATAGCTGTACCTTTTTTGGAGGTAAGTCTTGAACGTTTCCGTGTGGGCATAACGATGTGTAACGAAGCTGTTAGGTTAGAGAGAGGAGATTAAATACAGAGAGAGATGACACCAGATTCGTTAGCATGGTTACTGGTGAATGGGAAGGTTTGGAAATATGATTACAATAACTTACCGAATTTTCCCGTCTATAAATTCCACTTAAAATAATTAAATTTAATCAAAAAACATCTCTGCGCTTTATACTCCGGTGAGCCTTATGTATAAATAATACAATGGTAATCAATCACGGCTCTAACAGAAGTAATAGATCTAGACTAAAAGTAAAGAAGATAGCATTTTCTGGTTGGCCATACACGCCGTTGCGCGGACCTGATTTTAAATGATACGCCTTATATCCTGGTGAGCCTTATAGAGCGGAAAATATCTATTGGAAAAGAATACGAATTCATGACCAAGGTGTGACAAAATAGGCGTCTATACAGCGCCTGAAACAAACTTGTCCAAAACCCTAGGATTTTTCTCATTAAGTATCCACCCAAAAGGAACCGTTTTTTAGTTACAAACAAATAACCAAAGTGTATAGTAGCTATATTTCTGACATATCATGCCAAAAAGAACAATATATTCAAAAAATGTTCTAAAGTACATTCAATCTCTCTTTTTGACCGATATATTAATAAGCAAGTTATCAATTTTTTATTGGCTGTCAGTGTCTATCTGCATGCAGGTGTGCACGTGTGCGCAATTAATTGCAAATACGCTCATAACATTTAGTCGTAAGCAGAACAAAAAATGCCATTAGAGGTGGGCTAATAATGAAGACACAAACCCTGGTGAACTTACGTTTAAACACCCGAAAAGTTACTCACTTCCTGTGCAAAAGACTGTATTATAAATTAAGTAATTTTTTAGAATCTTTTGTTTCAAAAAGGAAAACATTGGTACGACGTAAATTTTTTTACTTGTATTGTATGTGTACAACACAACTTGGTCAACGTACTATTTAGTAATTTTATTTTCAAAAAGCAGGATTATTTAAGACTGTTTGAACATTTACTCACAGCTTTTAGGTTCACAAAAGACACCATTAAATTTGGTTCCCTTTTTAGATAGCGATAATACTGTATTTCCACTTGAATAAGGTGGAATATGAAAAGATAAACTCTTTAATGGTCGGTAGTTTACTGAGACAGCTGGGAAGACTTGCAGCTGGCCGTCCAATCAATAACGCACGTCCTTATATGGGCATATGAAATTTATTTTTATTGCGCCAGATGTAAACTAAGAGTTCTTGTGTTCGAATTCACATAAAATTTCATTGGAATCGAAAAACATTCTGTCATAGGGCCTGATTATCGATTTTTCGAAAATTTCAAGTAGCCTATTCCACTCTACGCGTTGAGTTTTATATATGTGTGAGGTTTCATGAAAATTGGATGAACGGTGTTTCATGCAAGTTCGGTACACTAAACAATGTCCATCTTCCCTTTATATATATAGATATATACATGTATGTGTGTATGCTTAAAGTTTTCACTCCAACATAGCTGTATAGATATAAATATATGTATTTTTTTATATCTAATGATATACGGTTGTTTACGAATAAACTACATACGATTATTTCTGACTGATGATCGCTATCAAGGCATTGCTCCCTCTACCCTGCTCTTTGCTGGAATTCAATGTAGGCGAAAATATATAGTTTTGACGCCTATGTACATGGGCTGATTAGCCTCATTTGCATATTGAGTTGTCGACAAGCTCTGTCTGGAAATAGAATTAAAGTTTTCGCTCCAGCATAGCTGTATACATATAAGTATGTATTTTGTATATCTAATTTTATACGATATGTTTACCAATAAACATTTGAAAGCCTTTAACTATGAATTTTGAAAGCTGATTGAATGAACGCTATCTAGCGAATTCTAGCAGAAGCAGAAGTGGAAAACTACTTATATGTATACAGCTATGATGGAGCGAAAACTTTAATTCTATTTTCAGACTAAGCCGGCCGACAGATCCATATGCAAATGAGGCTAATCAGCCCATGTACATAGGTGTATATATTTTCGCCCATATTGAATTCCAGTATAGAACAGGGTACAGAGAGCACTGACTTGATAACGACCATCAGTTAGAAACGATCCTCGGTAGTTACGCTCTCCTGCTTCTGCTGGAATTCGCTAGATGGCGTTATCGTATATCATTGGATATACACAATAGACAGTATATATGGACACAGTTATGTTGGAGCGAAAAATTAAATTAAATATATATATATATCATTAACGTTTCTAGATATTCACAATCCTATCTTCGAGGCTGGAAGTGTTGTTGGCCTATTTCATAATATAAAAATGTGAGTGATGATGACAATTTCATTACTGAAATTTGAAAATTAATGAAATATATATGACACATGTTTTGGTTATGTTGTGTGTATATTACCTGTGTGTTTATTTTACCAATATGCTGTTTTATGAGTACTGATTCTATTATTAATCGACTATTTTGAACTCATTCAACATTCTTAGAAAGCCATTCTGATTAAACCGTGTAACATATTTTTTGTTCCCCGCTTCTAAGTGTCATCTCATGGTTTGTTATATCCCATTATTATAAAAAAAAAGGTTGACTTTGCCTTTCATCCTTGTGGGGTCGATAAAGTAAAGTACCAGTAATGCACTGGGTAATTGCTGGCCTTGTGCCTAAAGTAGAAACAATTATTATAAAAAAAAAAACACTATTATTTAATCAGAAATTTGGGTTTGTGGTCAGGAGTTTGATATTTCGAAATTTTCATATTTTTCAAGAAAAAACACATATTTTAAAAATTTATCAGTTCATATAATTAAATCAACAGAGTATATATTTATTTTATTACACAAGCTTATCAAAAGCAAACACATAAAAACAAATAACACTTATAAAGCAACACGTCACAAATGACTGAATTTCCTGGATTTGCGGTTGTAGTCCAGGTCGCATTCCCGCACTAGCCCCAGATATAGTCCCCCATCATTTTTTCATTGTAGTGGCCCTGGTACCTCCGCTCTCTCTCTTTCACAACTTTGTGGAATCGTTCGCCTTGTTCTTCTGAGTAGGCGCCCATATTGTCCTTGAATTTTTCCAGGTGAGCGTACAGCATATGGAGTTTAAGCGACATCCTACATCCCATGGCGCCAAAAGCCTTTATCAGATCCTGCACCAGTTGCTGGTAGTTTTCAGCTCTGTAGTTGCCCAGTTGCATCGAAGCAGTTCCATGTTGTTCTTTCAATCCTATTGAGCTTATTGGAGAACTCGGTAGACTCAAACACCTTCTTTATCTGAGGTCCAACAAAAATCCTACCTTTGATTTTCGCCTCAGATAACTTGGGGAAGAACTCAAGAAGGTACTTAAAAGCGGCTGGTTCTTGGTTGAGAGCCTTCACAAACTGCTTCATCAACCCCAACTTCATGTGCAGTGGCGGCATGAGCACAATCCTGGGATCAACCAGTGGCTCCCACACGACGTTCCGGGTCCCAACTACAAATTCTGTTCGCTGCTCCCAGTTCTTTCTTTTGTAGTGGTCAGAGGTGGCTTTGCTGACCCAAAGGCAGAGGAAGCATTGGAATTTGATAAAGCCTCCTTGGAGTTCAAGCAGGAAAGCCACCATCTTGAAGTCTCCAATGATTTCCCAATTGTTGTATTGCAGAGCTTCCAAGGGGAATTTCACACTGTAGTAATCTTCCTTCAGGCAGACTGAATGAGCTAAGGGCAGTGTCGGGAACTTGTTTCCATTGTGGAGCAGGACAGCCTTCAAACTTGTGTTGGAGCTGCCACTCCTTGGGCACAAACGGCACCCCAGTAGCGTCAAACAGTCCAGGCACGTCATGGCAGAAGCAGAGGCCATCCCTAAGAGTGTAAAAGCCTGAGAAAGGTTCGTGTCGACTTTTCTGACTTGTCACCTGCACTTCCTCCTTGAGCAAGTTCCACTGCTTCATCCTGGAGACGAATAGCTCTGCATTGGACTTGGTCAGGCCCATATCTCTGACCAAGTCATTGACTTCTTTTTGGTTTGGGAAGTGAGTAACTTTTTCTGGTACCTCAGGTAGGTAATCCAAGTCCTCAGCATCCATCTCCTCCTCTTCATCAGAATACTTGTCTTGGAAAATAAATTTAATATACAATACAAAATAAATATTGGTAAGGGAATTACATATTTAAATAATATAAAAGAACACTAATCATACTAATGAAAATTCGTGCTTAAAACACAACTTATTCAGGGTGCGAAAATCCAGTATCAATAAATCTCTTTAATCCACTTTTTAACAATTTTATACTTTATTGCACTTTTATAATTTTCTTTAAGTATTACTCTTTATTTTATAATTATAATTTAACCTGAAACATATATAAAAAAATCATTTAACATAAGTAAATTAAACTTACATACAATGTAAAATCCAGCATACAAATAATTGTAGTGAATAGCTTAGAATTTTTACAAACCCAAATATTTAACTGTTTAATAGCACTTTTTTTTATTTATTTGGGACCTAAGCAACACAAAAAGTGATTACAAGCCAGGAACAGAGAAAAAAATACTTTTTGTTACACGGTGTTATCAAACGAAGCACTAGATTAAACATTTGACATAATAAAACAAATATTAATTAAGAACGGATATTCTGAAAAACTAGTATACCATGATACAGAAATATATAATCGATAATATAGCGCAAAAAAATACAGCATAAATTACACACTTTAAAAATACACCAATTTACTTTATAAATCAAAAGCTTTCAAATTATAAAACAGGAATACATAAAGAAAATTATCATAAACAAGAACTTTAAATACATCAAACATTAACCTAAAAAACAATGCCAACGATATAAGGTGAAATTCGACAACAAGCTGCAAATGACCAATGAATGTATAAATTCGATTGTGAAAGTGAATTTTGTAAGCTCCATGACTCCCACTGTTACATTGATCACCTTCCTCGGAACAATTGCAACAAACTACACCAAACAACAAAGAACAAAGATAGGCAAATAAACATTAATAGACAATATATGCTACGAAACATTTTCCACAAAACAAGTGATTAATGATGGTAGCAGAATGATAAAACCTCTTCGTAAACCTAAGGTTTGGGAAGTTTACATCCAACGATCACACCTCAAATTACGAATTTTGTCGAAAAGGTCAACACAAATTCCGGGGCAAAATTTACACAACATCTGGCGATAAAGTCTACACAAATCATAATTGCCTAATATAAAAATGCAGTTACATACACCGATAATAGTTCACAACCAAACGATGAGACTGTGAATGTCTAAAAATCAATGTGATTGATATAAAAATTAATTGTTCCAAAGTTCCAAACGACGTGCAAGTAAGTTATATCACATGAAAAATAGTTGCTAATTAGATAAAACAATAACGTAGTCATATATTTATTATAACACACGCATACGTACACATTTGAAAAACTAGCGTAACGACTAATAGCTGTAAATATAAACTCCTTAAAAGACGATTCAAAACATATTGCAGTTTGTACAAAAATTTCTCTGCAATATTTCATATATATATATATACACACACATACACACACACATACACACACACACACACACATATATATATATATATATATATATATATATATATATATATATATATATATATATATAAGGGATAACAAAATATGGTTATAGGTAATCCAGTTAGAGGTTGTGAATACTTCGTATGGTGGATAGTTTTAACGTACGGCGTTGTTTGACTCAACAAGGGGTTTACGTAGGTGGCGAGTTTATGAGTTCTCTTGTATTCCTGTGTAAGTTTATCTTGGAATAATAATATTGAAAGAGTGAAGAATAACTTGGTCAACAGTACAAAAAAGGGTTTTATTTACAGTCTAATAATACATATTGTCTTGTTTTTAATGAAACTACTTTTTTTTTTCTTTTTGTTTTTGTGTTTTTGAGAGTTTTGAAAAACGTACTATTTATAATTTTACTATATACGATTAATGAGTAGACAGATACAATTAAAACGATATTTCCTATCAGTAACTGCCAGTGTGTGTGGTTAGAGAGAAAAGGTGGGTGGAGAATCGACACCAATGTCGGATTGGTACTTTATTTATCGGCCTGATACGCGATGGGGCCCACCCACAGCTCCGGCGGACTTCACTGATTAAGTTGTCTAAAAATTGCTGAACGCTTGAAACTGTGCCACTCGATTTTAAATGCGCTGTTAGCTTAACCAGATCACCAGAGAAACTGTTAAAATATGTTCAGTTTTCACAAATTCAAATTACAACATCATTAATAAAGATAGAGAGAGAAAAAAGAAAGAGAGATAGAGAGAAAAAAAGAAAAAGGAGAAAAGAAAAAAAAAGAAAGATATAGAGAAAAAGGACAGAGAGAAAAGGGGAGAGAAAGAGAAGAGAAAGTATAAAGAATAAAATAGAAGGTAAATAAAAATAAAAATAAAGGGAAAAAAATGATTTCAACAATAAATGAATAAATGCTAATAAACAAGTTACATCGAGGATGATACACAACAATACAAAATATGAAAATAAATAAATAAAATATGTTTATATGTGCGAAGAAAATTAAACATAGTATGTTTATTGAGAGTAGTTGTGGTGTTGGTGGTTAAAATATAGAGATACGATGGTATAAACATGAAAATGTTAAATATATTCATGTATGTATTAGTTACTTTAATATATATATATATATATACATATATATATATAAATATATATACATATTTATATATATATAAATATATATATACATAAATATATATACATACATATATATAAATATATATACACACATATATATAAATATATATATATATATATACATAAATATATATACAGACATATATATATAAATATATATATCCAAAATTAAATTAAATGTCTGAGAGACATGCGCCATATCCACTGTAGAATAAGCTCAAAGATTCTAATGAATAGATCCGAGCATTTTATATCAACTAGAAATTGATTGACATATATATAAAATAAACATATGAAACAATCACAGGGAATAATTTATAAAGTGTGTAAGCACACACAGCTAGGTAGTAACTAATTAAAGTTGACATGAAGTTGACATATTCAGGAAGAAGATCTTAACGGTTCAAGATTTTCCTGGATAAACTTAAACTGTTTTTTCTCCAGGAAAAAAGTTGAACCGTTAAGATCTTCTTCCTGGATATGTCAATATTTATAAAACAAACATTATATTTTATCTGATGAGAGCGTACCAAAGTTTTGGTACCCTTGAAATATATATAATAGAAAAAATATGGTTTTATAAATATAGTTTCCATTTATTTAATACCGTTGAATACACACACACACACACACACACACACACACATATATATATATATATATATATATATATATATATATATATAACGAAGGAAATGTGGTAAGGAACCAGGTGGACCATAACGCACCAACGTACTCAATACTTAGGGTAGTAGAGTGGGTAATAGGAACGAGTAGGACCCCGACGGCTGAGCTCAAGCCGTGTCGACGGCTAATTCTGTAATTCCAGAATTAGCCGTCGAAACGGCTTGAGCTCAGCCGTCGGGGTCCTACTCGTTCCTATATATATATATATATATATATATATATATATATATATATTGGAATAAATGCTCTGAAATAGCGATATATATGTGAATATAGACATAGAATATTCGAAAATATTCTGTATGTTTATAATAAACATTTTGAAGACCTAATCGCTATAGAATAGAATACGTCACGTATTACAATTAGATTCTCGATAAAAGCAAGGGAAGTAAATCTACGCGTTTCATTCTTATTAGAAATCGTCAGGACTACATATCCAGTGCTTTCATCGAGAATGACACAGCTAGAGACTTATAGAATACTTAGCTGTGTACAGGAACTGGTTTGAAAGAGCGGTTGCCGGTCCGGCAGAAATTAGAAATTGGAATAAATGCTCTGAAATAGCGATATATATGTGAATATAGACATAGAATATTCGAAAATATTCTGTATGTTTATAATAAACATTTTGAAGACCTAATCGCTATAGAATAGAATACGTCACGTATTACAATTAGATTCTCGATAAAAGCAAGGGAAGTAAATCTACGCGTTTCATTCTTATTAGAAATCGTCAGGACTACATATCCAGTGCTTTCATCGAGAATGACACAGCTAGAGACTTATAGAATACTTAGCTGTGTACAGGAACTGGTTTGAAAGAGCGGTTGCCGGTCCGGCAGAAATTAGAAATTGGAATAAATGCTCTGAAATAGCGATATATATGTGAATATAGACATAGAATATTCGAAAATATTCTGTATGTTTATAATAAACATTTTGAAGACCTAATCGCTATAGAATAGAATACGTCACGTATTACAATTAGATTCTCGATAAAAGCAAGGGAAGTAAATCTACGCGTTTCATTCTTATTAGAAATCGTCAGGACTACATATCCAGTGCTTTCATCGAGAATGACACAGCTAGAGACTTATAGAATACTTAGCTGTGTACAGGAACTGGTTTGAAAGAGCGGTTGCCGGTCCGGCAGAAATTAGAAATTGGAATAAATGCTCTGAAATAGCGATATATATGTGAATATAGACATAGAATATTCGAAAATATTCTGTATGTTTATAATAAACATTTTGAAGACCTAATCGCTATAGAATAGAATACGTCACGTATTACAATTAGATTCTCGATAAAAGCAAGGGAAGTAAATCTACGCGTTTCATTCTTATTAGAAATCGTCAGGACTACATATCCAGTGCTTTCATCGAGAATGACACAGCTAGAGACTTATAGAATACTTAGCTGTGTACAGGAACTGGTTTGAAAGAGCGGTTGCCGGTCCGGCAGAAATTAGAAATTGGAATAAATGCTCTGAAATAGTGATATATATGTGAATATAGACATAGAATATTCGAAAATATTCTGTATGTTTATAATAAACATTTTGAAGACCTAATCGCTATAGAATAGAATACGTCACGTATTACAATTAGATTCTCGATAAAAGCAAGGGAAGTAAATCTACGCGTTTCATTCTTATTAGAAATCGTCAGGACTACATATCCAGTGCTTTCATCGAGAATGACACAGCTAGAGACTTATAGAATACTTAGCTGTGTACAGGAACTGGTTTGAAAGAGCGGTTGCCGGTCCGGCAGAAATTAGAAATTGGAATAAATGCTCTGAAATAGCGATATATATGTGAATATAGACATAGAATATTCGAAAATATTCTGTATGTTTATAATAAACATTTTGAAGACCTAATCGCTATAGAATAGAATACGTCACGTATTACAATTAGATTCTCGATAAAAGCAAGGGAAGTAAATCTACGCGTTTCATTCTTATTAGAAATCGTCAGGACTACATATCCAGTGCTTTCATCGAGAATGACACAGCTAGAGACTTATAGAATACTTAGCTGTGTACAGGAACTGGTTTGAAAGAGCGGTTGCCGGTCCGGCAGAAATTAGAAATTGGAATAAATGCTCTGAAATAGCGATATATATGTGAATATAGACATAGAATATTCGAAAATATTCTGTATGTTTATAATAAACATTTTGAAGACCTAATCGCTATAGAATAGAATACGTCACGTATTACAATTAGATTCTCGATAAAAGCAAGGGAAGTAAATCTACGCGTTTCATTCTTATTAGAAATCGTCAGGACTACATATCCAGTGCTTTCATCGAGAATGACACAGCTAGAGACTTATAGAATACTTAGCTGTGTACAGGAACTGGTTTGAAAGAGCGGTTGCCGGTCCGGCAGAAATTAGAAATTGGAATAAATGCTCTGAAATAGCGATATATATGTGAATATAGACATAGAATATTCGAAAATATTCTGTATGTTTATAATAAACATTTTGAAGACCTAATCGCTATAGAATAGAATACGTCACGTATTACAATTAGATTCTCGATAAAAGCAAGGGAAGTAAATCTACGCGTTTCATTCTTATTAGAAATCGTCAGGACTACATATCCAGTGCTTTCATCGAGAATGACACAGCTAGAGACTTATAGAATACTTAGCTGTGTACAGGAACTGGTTTGAAAGAGCGGTTGCCGGTCCGGCAGAAATTAGAAATTGGAATAAATGCTCTGAAATAGCGATATATATGTGAATATAGACATAGAATATTCGAAAATATTCTGTATGTTTATAATAAACATTTTGAAGACCTAATCGCTATAGAATAGAATACGTCACGTATTACAATTAGATTCTCGATAAAAGCAAGGGAAGTAAATCTACGCGTTTCATTCTTATTAGAAATCGTCAGGACTACATATCCAGTGCTTTCATCGAGAATGACACAGCTAGAGACTTATAGAATACTTAGCTGTGTACAGGAACTGGTTTGAAAGAGCGGTTGCCGGTCCGGCAGAAATTAGAAATTGGAATAAATGCTCTGAAATAGCGATATATATGTGAATATAGACATAGAATATTCGAAAATATTCTGTATGTTTATAATAAACATTTTGAAGACCTAATCGCTATAGAATAGAATACGTCACGTATTACAATTAGATTCTCGATAGAAGCAAGGGAAGTAAATCTACGCGTTTCATTCTTATTAGAAATCGTCAGGACTACATATCCAGTGCTTTCATCGAGAATGACACAGCTAGAGACTTATAGAATACTTAGCTGTGTACAGGAACTGGTTTGAAAGAGCGGTTGCCGGTCCGGCAGAAATTAGAAATTGGAATAAATGCTCTGAAATAGCGATATATATGTGAATATAGACATAGAATATTCGAA
Organism: Eledone cirrhosa; assembly: GCA_964016885.1. Classification (NCBI taxonomy): domain Eukaryota; kingdom Metazoa; phylum Mollusca; class Cephalopoda; order Octopoda; family Eledonidae; genus Eledone; species Eledone cirrhosa. The sequence goes on along the minus strand of OZ024741.1, from coordinate 206,949,514 downwards.
AATATTCTGTATGTTTATAATAAACATTTTGAAGACCTAATCGCTATAGAATAGAATACGTCACGTATTACAATTAGATTCTCGATAAAAGCAAGGGAAGTAAATCTACGCGTTTCATTCTTATTAGAAATCGTCAGGACTACATATCCAGTGCTTTCATCGAGAATGACACAGCTAGAGACTTATAGAATACTTAGCTGTGTACAGGAACTGGTTTGAAAGAGCGGTTGCCGGTCCGGCAGAAATTAGAAATTGGAATAAATGCTCTGAAATAGCGATATATATGTGAATATAGACATAGAATATTCGAAAATATTCTGTATGTTTATAATAAACATTTTGAAGACCTAATCGCTATAGAATAGAATACGTCACGTATTACAATTAGATTCTCGATAAAAGCAAGGGAAGTAAATCTACGCGTTTCATTCTTATTAGAAATCGTCAGGACTACATATCCAGTGCTTTCATCGAGAATGACACAGCTAGAGACTTATAGAATACTTAGCTGTGTACAGGAACTGGTTTGAAAGAGCGGTTGCCGGTCCGGCAGAAATTAGAAATTGGAATAAATGCTCTGAAATAGCGATATATATGTGAATATAGACATAGAATATTCGAAAATATTCTGTATGTTTATAATAAACATTTTGAAGACCTAATCGCTATAGAATAGAATACGTCACGTATTACAATTAGATTCTCGATAAAAGCAAGGGAAGTAAATCTACGCGTTTCATTCTTATTAGAAATCGTCAGGACTACATATCCAGTGCTTTCATCGAGAATGACACAGCTAGAGACTTATAGAATACTTAGCTGTGTACAGGAACTGGTTTGAAAGAGCGGTTGCCGGTCCGGCAGAAATTAGAAATTGGAATAAATGCTCTGAAATAGCGATATATATGTGAATATAGACATAGAATATTCGAAAATATTCTGTATGTTTATAATAAACATTTTGAAGACCTAATCGCTATAGAATAGAATACGTCACGTATTACAATTAGATTCTCGATAAAAGCAAGGGAAGTAAATCTACGCGTTTCATTCTTATTAGAAATCGTCAGGACTACATATCCAGTGCTTTCATCGAGAATGACACAGCTAGAGACTTATAGAATACTTAGCTGTGTACAGGAACTGGTTTGAAAGAGCGGTTGCCGGTCCGGCAGAAATTAGAAATTGGAATAAATGCTCTGAAATAGCGATATATATGTGAATATAGACATAGAATATTCGAAAATATTCTGTATGTTTATAATAAACATTTTGAAGACCTAATCGCTATAGAATAGAATACGTCACGTATTACAATTAGATTCTCGATAGAAGCAAGGGAAGTAAATCTACGCGTTTCATTCTTATTAGAAATCGTCAGGACTACATATCCAGTGCTTTCATCGAGAATGACACAGCTAGAGACTTATAGAATACTTAGCTGTGTACAGGAACTGGTTTGAAAGAGCGGTTGCCGGTCCGGCAGAAATTAGAAATTGGAATAAATGCTCTGAAATAGCGATATATATGTGAATATAGACATAGAATATTCGAAAATATTCTGTATGTTTATAATAAACATTTTGAAGACCTAATCGCTATAGAATAGAATACGTCACGTATTACAATTAGATTCTCGATAAAAGCAAGGGAAGTAAATCTACGCGTTTCATTCTTATTAGAAATCGTCAGGACTACATATCCAGTGCTTTCATCGAGAATGACACAGCTAGAGACTTATAGAATACTTAGCTGTGTACAGGAACTGGTTTGAAAGAGCGGTTGCCGGTCCGGCAGAAATTAGAAATTGGAATAAATGCTCTGAAATAGCGATATATATGTGAATATAGACATAGAATATTCGAAAATATTCTGTATGTTTATAATAAACATTTTGAAGACCTAATCGCTATAGAATAGAATACGTCACGTATTACAATTAGATTCTCGATAAAAGCAAGGGAAGTAAATCTACGCGTTTCATTCTTATTAGAAATCGTCAGGACTACATATCCAGTGCTTTCATCGAGAATGACACAGCTAGAGACTTATAGAATACTTAGCTGTGTACAGGAACTGGTTTGAAAGAGCGGTTGCCGGTCCGGCAGAAATTAGAAATTGGAATAAATGCTCTGAAATAGCGATATATATGTGAATATAGACATAGAATATTCGAAAATATTCTGTATGTTTATAATAAACATTTTGAAGACCTAATCGCTATAGAATAGAATACGTCACGTATTACAATTAGATTCTCGATAAAAGCAAGGGAAGTAAATCTACGCGTTTCATTCTTATTAGAAATCGTCAGGACTACATATCCAGTGCTTTCATCGAGAATGACACAGCTAGAGACTTATAGAATACTTAGCTGTGTACAGGAACTGGTTTGAAAGAGCGGTTGCCGGTCCGTGACGTATTCTATTCTATAGCGATTAGGTCTTCAAAATGTTTATTATAAACATACAGAATATTTTCGAATATTCTATGTCTATATTCACATATATATCGCTATTTCAGAGCATTTATTCCAATTTCTAATTTCTGCCGGACCGGCAACCGCTCTTTCAAACCAGTTCCTGTACACAGCTAAGTATTCTATAAGTCTCTAGCTGTGTCATTCTCGATGAAAGCACTGGATATGTAGTCCTGACGATTTCTAATAAGAATGAAACGCGTAGATTTACTTCCCTTGCTTTTATCGAGAATCTAATTGTAATACGTGACGTATTCTATTCTATAGCGATTAGGTCTTCAAAATGTTTATTATAAACATACAGAATATTTTCGAATATTCTATGTCTATATTCACATATATATCGCTATTTCAGAGCATTTATTCCAATTTCTAATTTCTGCCGGACCGGCAACCGCTCTTTCAAACCAGTTCCTGTACACAGCTAAGTATTCTATAAGTCTCTAGCTGTGTCATTCTCGATGAAAGCACTGGATATGTAGTCCTGACGATTTCTAATAAGAATGAAACGCGTAGATTTACTTCCCTTGCTTTTATCGAGAATCTAATTGTAATACGTGACGTATTCTATTCTATAGCGATTAGGTCTTCAAAATGTTTATTATAAACATACAGAATATTTTCGAATATTCTATGTCTATATTCACATATATATCGCTATTTCAGAGCATTTATTCCAATTTCTAATTTCTGCCGGACCGGCAACCGCTCTTTCAAACCAGTTCCTGTACACAGCTAAGTATTCTATAAGTCTCTAGCTGTGTCATTCTCGATGAAAGCACTGGATATGTAGTCCTGACGATTTCTAATAAGAATGAAACGCGTAGATTTACTTCCCTTGCTTTTATCGAGAATCTAATTGTAATACGTGACGTATTCTATTCTATAGCGATTAGGTCTTCAAAATGTTTATTATAAACATACAGAATATTTTCGAATATTCTATGTCTATATTCACATATATATCGCTATTTCAGAGCATTTATTCCAATTTCTAATTTCTGCCGGACCGGCAACCGCTCTTTCAAACCAGTTCCTGTACACAGCTAAGTATTCTATAAGTCTCTAGCTGTGTCATTCTCGATGAAAGCACTGGATATGTAGTCCTGACGATTTCTAATAAGAATGAAACGCGTAGATTTACTTCCCTTGCTTTTATCGAGAATCTAATTGTAATACGTGACGTATTCTATTCTATAGCGATTAGGTCTTCAAAATGTTTATTATAAACATACAGAATATTTTCGAATATTCTATGTCTATATTCACATATATATCGCTATTTCAGAGCATTTATTCCAATTTCTAATTTCTGCCGGACCGGCAACCGCTCTTTCAAACCAGTTCCTGTACACAGCTAAGTATTCTATAAGTCTCTAGCTGTGTCATTCTCGATGAAAGCACTGGATATGTAGTCCTGACGATTTCTAATAAGAATGAAACGCGTAGATTTACTTCCCTTGCTTTTATCGAGAATCTAATTGTAATACGTGACGTATTCTATTCTATAGCGATTAGGTCTTCAAAATGTTTATTATAAACATACAGAATATTTTCGAATATTCTATGTCTATATTCACATATATATCGCTATTTCAGAGCATTTATTCCAATTTCTAATTTCTGCCGGACCGGCAACCGCTCTTTCAAACCAGTTCCTGTACACAGCTAAGTATTCTATAAGTCTCTAGCTGTGTCATTCTCGATGAAAGCACTGGATATGTAGTCCTGACGATTTCTAATAAGAATGAAACGCGTAGATTTACTTCCCTTGCTTTTATCGAGAATCTAATTGTAATACGTGACGTATTCTATTCTATAGCGATTAGGTCTTCAAAATGTTTATTATAAACATACAGAATATTTTCGAATATTCTATGTCTATATTCATATATATATATATATATATATATATATATAAAAGGAAAAAAGTTGAAATCGAAAATGCAGCTGGAGTCTTTTTTTTTTTAAAGACTCCAGTTGCATTATCGATTTCATCTGTTTTCCTTATACTTTCACTCGTGTAGGACATCTCGTTTTTTTTAATTTTGTAAAAAAAACCTCACTTTCTAATATATATATATATATATATATATATATATATATATATATATATATATATATAATAGTAATAATAATAAATTTGAAGACTAAAATCCAAAGAGGGCTCGATAAGGATAAATATATATCAAATATATAAGAACCGTAGAGCAAATATTTTTTAAGATAACAGATTAAAGTTTAAGCAAAGAATCGCTGCTTTCACCCTTAACGGGATCTTCTGAAACTAACAAAGTCAATCTGTAAACGTAGAAGTGGATATTTCAAAAAATGTTGTAACCGGAGGAAGACGGGAAGACGATACTTTGGTTCGTGGAAACGTTCCCTGGCAAAAACGGGAAAAACGGATATAATATGTCATTAATTGGAGCGGTGAAAAACAATTACACACAAAGACAGAACCACGTTTATGGTATAAAAGAAGTCGTAGACTAATATTCTCTTAAGTGGTTCATAGAGACGTTCTCTGGCAATGAACGGAAAAACGAAGATAATACGTCATATGCGGAGCGTGGAGAACAATTGCACGCAAAGACAAAACCACGTAAATGGTGTAACTGAAGTCGTTGACTAAAATCCTAACTAGGAAACCGAATGATTCTCCGCTTCAGAGTTAAGAATAAAGTAAAGAAAATACAGAGGTAATTGAAATTAATACATACACGCATCCACATACGTACATACACAAGCATACGCGAAAACACCCGCCATAGGTATACAAATACACGCACATATAAATATGTGTGTGTGTGTGTGCGTGTATACAAATAATTAAATAAACGTATATAAATAAATACGTATATAACAAGCGCACACACATACCTACATATAAATTCACAAATGTTCGGAGACGTACGTCAACCAAAACACGAAGTACACATATACACACACCCTACATACGTACGAACCCGCATACTCACACAGACGCAAAACTCACGTATACACATAACCAAAAGTATATGTAGCAGAATATATAAAATATACGCCATAACATATACAATCACATATACGTACGAGAAAGTATACGTACCTTCACAAAACATATAGGTAATATATACATACCTATGCAAATAAGTAATAGTATAAACATAACATATACTTAGCTACCACATCAAGACGTAAAATATCCGCGTATAGATCGTACTATCCGTTAGGGTATAATGTGGGGCTATAATACAGGAAAGTTTTGTGCAATTTATGTTTACAAGCCGAAATTGCCTCAGATTTTTTGTTTAAGATGTGGTCTGGGGCGTAGAGTATTTCCAGGGTCTCAGCGGCGCAGAGGTCACATGGTCTTTTATATCCGTTATACGATCTAGCCCTAACTAGGATCTCCCAGTGTAACTTATATTGGGTGTGGTTGTCTTTTAGACTCCAGATATAAGCTGAAAGTGACGTCATATTCCTTCTTAGAGGCTAACGAAAAGAATGGGTATGCATGTAAAGACGCTGCTTGAATCTATTGGCGGTTAACCCTATGTAGGCCCTACGGGACGTGGGTGTTTCAACCTTACATTTGTAGAAAAATGTTACTAGAGAGGCATTTCCCGGATAGGCATTTCCCGAAGGTCTGATCTTCAGGTCGGGTCCCTGCTTGTGTGTTTTCACAGGGTGGTAAAAGGCGGGTAGTCTGCTTTTCTTTGTGAGGGGGTTGTATCTGAGTTTCTTCGATAGCTTCCGCCGGTCACAGATGTTGGTCCAGGCGGCGTTGATGTGATCCTCGATCTGCGCGGGAGAGATTCCTGTGACTTTGGAGTAGAGGTTGTCATCGTCACGGTGTTGGAGGGCCACGGTGTTGTAGGTCTCTCTGCTGATGACGCAAAATTCCTTTCCCTTGTTGGAAGGGAGGTAGATGAGGTTCCTCGATTTCAGGCTGGAGGGAGTGGGGATTTGAGATTTAGTGAGGTTGTGTGTTGTGCATATGTGTTTGTGTTGGATATCAGAGATGGAGTGTTTTAACCTTGAGGAGTTTAGTGTCGAGTTCGTTGTATTGGGTTGTCGTGGTGGTAAGCGGGGAACTTGGGGCGGGTTGTGTGGGTGGTGTTATTTTACGTGGCGCTGTAGATGGCGGTCACCCATTTAAGTTGGTAAGCGGCTCGGCAGAAGTTGGCTTCGATGTCGAGTTTAAGTCTGTCGTCGAACCGCTGTGAGACGATGAATTTGGGTCCGAGGCATAGGAGTTCCAGCTCGTCGTTCGTGAGGGTCCCGGTTATGTCGTTGATCAGGTGCGTCACATCGTTGAGATGTGGCTCGCTGTTAGTGGATGTAGCGGCGGCGGTTGTAATGTTGTTGTCTATCACGTGGTTCTGGTTTGTTTGTTAGTATCGGTGTTTTCGTTGTGGTGTTTAAGCAAGATCCACTCATATTTCCGCTTGAGCCGTTTTTATTATCGTGTTGGATTCTGGAGTGGTAGCACTGGTCGATTGCTTTTGTGATTTTAAGAAGCAAGTCACCGGGTGTTACTGTTAATCGATGTGTCCTCTCTGAGAATGTCCATTTATATATGTGTAATTGGCGGTTGAGATGTCACATACACGAGCGGAGTATGCGGATAGCGGTGTTTTGAAAAGCTGGTGTACGTAGGCATCCTGGTAAGCGGATGTGCCTGATGGTGGTGGGATGACATCGTTTTTTAGACAGCGTTTTAGGAAAATAATTTGACAGCCAAAATTGGTCCATTTCTCCGACAGTCTAAAGAGTTCCCTTGCGGATGCAAACAATTCCTGGCTCAGGTGTAAGGAAAAGAGAGTATTGAAGTTTGCTTTAAGCATTGTGGAATAATAAAACATTTGTTCGTTTTGGAAGCCTCAATAATGCAGATGGGTAAATCTCCGGGTAACAGAATCCGGTGGTGAAGAGAGAGATGTAAGAGGAAATGTAGAATGAGATGTATAGTGTGTAGAGGAACGTAGGAAAGAGCGAAAAATAAAAATAATAACACGAGATAGAGTTACCTTGGGTGAGATTTAATTGTCCCTATATTTCGGATTTCGCATCCATCAACTGGGGGGTTTTCCGAGGGGGAAAGTTATCTGTCGAAGAGGAAGGGTACGTGGCCTCTGTTGTCCACCGTTTGTGTGTAACTGAGATATTCTGTAGAGCGCGCGTGCGAGCGGAATAGGTGCGGTCAAGCAAAGGTCGAAGCAGCTCCTCTTTATTGTGGGAGTGGGATGGTGTTAGCTGTCAATCCATTGTACAACTAATATTCAGTCTTTGTTACTGGCAGTGTAGAAGTCTGTCTGGTCGCTTGTTGGTCGGTGGATGGTGGGGGCGCTATACACACAATAACAATCGTTCGAATGCCACTGTGCGTGTGTGTGCCTGTTCTGTTGTCTCGTTTGTTTAAACCAGCCACCTCGTCTCGTTCTCTCCGATCGGTTATTTATTTGTGGTCCTAGGCGTTTGATCCAAAGTGCTTCCTTGATTCGTAACGTGCCGACATTGCGTTCTGTCGCTACAGAGATGCCTCTCCAGGAAACCCGCTACGGAGATGCCCCTCCAGGAAACCCGGGAAATCGACTGACGCGTGTTCCCTCAGAAACTGTCCGATGCGCCAAACGAACTGTTGCTTACGCACATACGTTGTATACAGGGTAGAATGTGACAGGTGCAATCACTACTATTTTGGTAGCATAATCCGGCCGTTACATATCCGGATCAAGGAGCACATCAAAACCAGGGCCTCGTCTTTCCGGAAACATATAACCAAATACGGAAACAAAACGGAAGGCCCATTGTCACAGTGCTAGCGACAGAACGCAACGTCGGCACGTTACCAATCAAAGAAGCACTTAGGATCAAACGCCTAGGACCACAAATAAATAACCGATCCGAGAGAAGCGAGACGAGGTGGCTGGTGTAAACAAACACGCACACGCACACACACAGTGGCATTCGAACGATTGTTATTGTGTGTATAGCGCCCCCACAATCCACCGACCAATAAGCGACCAGACATACTTCTACACTGCCAGTAACAAAGACTGAATATAGGTAGTACAATGGATTGACAGCTAGCACCATCCCACTCCCACAATACATCTCATTCGACATTTCCTCTTACATCTCTCTCTTCACCACCGGATTCTGTTACCCGGAGATTTACCCATCTGCATTATTGAGGCTTCCCAAACGACCAATATATATATATATAGGTAAGTTATTCTGGGTTGACTCGGAGGTAACCACAGTAAGTAAGGTACTCAATACATACCAGAGTATAAAAGTTTTAATATATGAGATTCTACAGGACTAGAACTGTTTCATTCTTGAGAAATCATCAGGAATCTGACTGTCCAAATAAATGTGGTGGTATTTATATATTTTCTGGTGGTAGGAGAGGGTGGGGAGTGGGATGGGTGGAGGTCATTGGTTGAAAGAAAAGGGAATTCATTAAAAGCTAATTATTTAAAGCTATAATTTATATTTAGAGAAAGAATTCTATAAACAAGTTCAAATTGGGGTGCCACTCCTTATTTTTATGTTTCTCTTAAGCTAACAGTGCCTATATTTCAGGTGTCTATAAGATGGTTGGGGGTCAGTCATGGTTGATGGATTTAAAGAAAAGGGAAATTCTTTAAAAGCTAATTCTGTAAAGCTCTACTTAGAGTGACAAAGGCAGAGAGAATTGTATAAACCAGTTCAAATATTGGGTGCCTGTGTGTATATGTATACGTGTATATATATATATGTGTGTGTATATATATATGTGTGTATATGTAATAATATATATATATATATGTGTATGTATATATATATGTGTATATATATATATATGTGTATGTGTGTGTATATGTATATATATATATGTATATATATATGTTGTTTTATGTGATACCTTTGCCTCGCAGAAATTATATATGCCTTGTACCATTACTTGTTTCCTTCCTGTATATGCCTATTGCATTTGCACTCTCTATTCGCTTGCATATGTACTGCTAGTGTCCTAGTTTCACGAGTAACTTTCTACATTAATGTCTATAATTGTTATACTAATCTCTGTCGCATGCATTCCACTTTGTGACTTTTAACTTTTAACTTTTAATTTTAATTATTGTACAATTCTCTTGAAATCTATGTCGCATCCATTCCGCTCTGTAAATACGAAACTGTTGTTGACAACATTAATATCCATGTATCTATATGATTGTTCATTTGAATAGGAGGTTAATTATATGGACAAACATTGCTACTGCTCCGATGATTCCAAACGATAGTTTGGAAGAAACGATTGTCAGCAATAAAATGATTTGAACATAGCTTTGATTATTGTGTAACTTATATTCCGGCTCTGTAAAGCATCTCATGTTTTTACATTGAGCTATTTTTCTTACTGGTAATATGGTAGTAATAAATTACTGACCTTTCCTGTTTATAGTCGTATATAGTGTATACATAACTATAAATAATATTATTATTATATATATATATATAAAAGTAAGGTTTTTTTTTAAATACATCCTAAACTGCAAAAAAATATAGGAAAAAGAAGTTGAAAATGCAATTTGAGTCTTTAAGAAGGTTTATTTACAATAACTTGTTTCATGATTCTTAAAAGTCAAAAGAGATGGAGAGATGTGTGGCTATAACAATTTCTAACTCGCATCTAATTGATGTTGGGAATTTCTTTCAGTTTTATGCAATAAAAATGGTTCAGATTGTTATATATTTGACATACAATTTGACAGGTTGAGGAAGATCACATGATTAAGGATCGAATTTGTGGTAATTTCGCGCAAAAATCGTGAGTTTCATGGTTCTTTCAGTTTTATCAGTGGTTTAAATTGCTATCTGTTAAAAGTATATTTGAATAAGCTGACGATGATCATGTGAACAGGTTCGAATTTGGTGACACTTTCACGCCAAAAACGGAAATGTCATGGTTTAGTGAATGTGGACAGTGCTAAACATTTCCACATCTCTCTTTACTTTTGAAAACTATAAAACATTTACACACACACACACACACACACACACATATATATATATATATATATATATATATATAGAGAGAGAGAGAGAGAGAGAAAGAGAGAGGTGAATAGACAGATATATATGTATGTTCTGATTTTATTATTTCATAAATATTCCCCTATAGTCAGTTTCTAACATAGAAACAAGACTCTTTCATAGAAATTTAGACATCAACTAGGTAAATACACATCAGTCAGTTAGTAACATATCCCAAAACCTCATTTATCACAGGTATGAATCTAAAAGTATAGTTAAGGTGGAGTATTTGCAGATTTCTCATTAGTCCAGGATAAATGTCCTCCTTTTCGCTAATCTTTAGAATTATATCGACATCTCCTGGGATGCTGATTTCCACTACATGCATGTCTTTATATTTGCATATTGTTGGGGTTTTGACTGGAACATTCAGCCAGTACTCTTTCATTTTATGTATGCATATGTTCTCCATATCACTGTAAATTTTATACACTTAATCTCACGGCTATCATTTCTACGGATTGCATTGTATAGTGTTTTTGTGAACTACATCATGCCTCATAGGTAGACATATATGTATGAGTGAGAGGGACAGAGGGAGAAAAAGAGAGCGATTAGGAGTGATACAGAGAGAAATATTGTCGAACATCTTTGTTACAGGGCATAAACGACAGTGTGGCGTTTTAAATAAGGTGGGGTCTTAACACCCACACACGCATGCTCACGCATATATACGCACACATCCATCTTATTTATAGCTTACGAAAAAAGATTATCTACCAAGAGAAGTACACCTGAAAGTATGGCCTCAATACATATAGAGTACATATTCAAATATTTAATTTTCTAATTATGAATTTATCTGAATGTCATCAATGCATCTCTTTATATTCTAATCTGTATAAATTACAGCTGACTTGACATTAAACAACAATTACAACCTGATCTAACAAGGGAACTTCTCCTTGATCACTCAATCCACCCAGTACACGTCACTATACGAACCCCCCTCGAAACACTCATGCATAGATATAACACCCCTGAGCACCATTCTTTCTTTTACCCATAACTCCTGTTAGAATCGTAAGGGCGCCCTAGTGACAGACGGCGTCTCCTACGCATTTTTTATAACCTGGCGTCGCCCGCTCCTCTCCAGTTCTAAATAAAGCTAATTACTTTCAGAGAAGAGGAGTGATTGAAAGAATGGAAGTGAGAAAGAGAGATAGAGAAAGAATCGAATCCAGCTCTGAACTGGTACTTTTTTATTGACCACAAAAAGAGGAATGGCAAAAGTGACCGCGGCGGGATTTGAACTCAGAGCACGGAAAGCCTGAACGAATACGGTAAAACATACTATCGCTGTCCTAACGACTCTATTAACTCGTCGCCTCTCAGAACACTATTATTTCATCCAAAAAATATCCTCTCTCACTCAGCGTAGACAAAAATATGAAACTCATACTCATAGTAATGTCTCACATTTACCCTCAGATCGGGCCTCCTATGATGTTGTATCGCCGGAAGTTTCTGGAATGC
>OZ024741.1:206919989-206929989 GCA_964016885.1 Eledone cirrhosa | reverse complement strand
TCTACAGTTCAACTCTATGTACTCATTTAAACTTTGATTTCTATTTTAACTAAGAAAATCCAATACACACACACACTGACAAATACGCATACACACACACTCACAAACACGCACACACACACACACACACACACACACACACACACACACACACACACACACACACTCTCTCTCTCTCTCTCTCTCTCTCTCTCTATATATATATATATATATATATATATATATAAACAAATATAAATTATCGAGAATCGCATTTCGGCCCACGAAATAACGAAAAACAACCTCCGAGATGTGTGGCAAGTGCTCAATGATTCAGATGAACCAGAGCTATAACAAACGTTAAAGGCCAAACACACTGAGACGATGGTTAAACAATCATTCGCATAGCCAAAAAAAACGATCAAGTAATTCAGGTCAAACAAATAAAAAATATCTGTGATTGAAAATTTACCCGGACCCCTGGAAGGTTGGTAAAATCCAGCATTTGGGTTTCTGCGGCTCCTAAATCAAGTACTGTCCGCTTACATAAATAATGTTAGGCTTCTGGTAAGATGATTGAATAAGGAAGCCACTTTCTCAACAGGTTTTAGTTCAATGTTAATACAAGGACTGACTATTGCTGACTCTACGTGGGGATCGGCAAGGGAGGCAACCCCTATATCAGGCGAATGAATTCAGTTGTGTATGTTATATATGTATAGTAATAATAACAAATTTGAAGACTGAAATCCAAAGAGGGCTGGATAAGGATAAATATATATCAAATATATAAGAACCGTTGAGCAAATATTTATTAAAATAACAGATTAAAGTTTAAGCAACGCATCGCTGCCTTCACCCTTAACGGGATCTTCTAAGGGCGAAACAGCGATTCTTTGCTTACACTTTAATCCGTTATTTTAATATATATATATATATATATATATATATATATATATATATATATATATATATATATATATACGGGATATCAAGTTATCGTTATAAGCAGTCCACTTAGAGGTAGTCCAGTTAGTGTACTCCGTGCTGTGGATGGTATTAACGTATGGCTTAGACGCTTCCATAGTGATGCAGCGAGTTCGCGGTGATTTCTATGTAGGTTATACTTGGAGTAATAATAATTCAAGAAATAAGAGTAACATGGTTGGCTGTACAATGCGGGCTTTATTCAGAGTGCTGACAATTGTTTCTTTGATCTGGTAGGTCTAGAGTTCGCTAATCGCTTGATGTTGCGTCAATCGATCTCAAATACTTTGTTTATAACCAGTCAATTCATTAGAGCAAGCGGATGTGAGGATAATTCGCAAGGCATGGCTTTTATGAGGAGTGGTATTAGACCAGAACAATAATATCAATAATAAAATAACTAGATACTGAATAGTTAAAATAATAACATCAATATAAGTAAGAAATAGAATATACTGATAAACTATCATGGTAAACGAACTGATATGATACAGATGTAGGAAATTGACATGTGAGGACTACTATAGGGTACATTATATGTAGTATTTGAGGGACGAAGAGATAACTAATAAAATATACTTAGATTCAGATTTTGGGAACCTATATTTTAAGTGCAATTAAGAGGGATCTAGATATAAGCGTCCCACAGCCATATGATCAGCTATAACCCTAAGGGACATGATCGAGATGACCCAAGTGTGCTCCGGGCCAATACCCTCAGAGGCATGAGTCGCCCACCTATTACCTCGGTGGCCAGTAGTAACACTCCCAGACCCCTATCCGTCACCACCCCTGGTAGAATGTCCCGCATACCCGACCGGTCTAATACCTACAACGCTGAAGACCACTGCGGTGCGGAACATAGGCACCACTGCACTGGCCCCACCACCCGCCGAACCCTCATTGAGCAGGGAGGCCGCAACGCGCAGATTTATAGCCCCACTGTGGGCCCATATAACCCTCATGATAGTGACCGCTCCGCACACCTGAGTGACACCAACCGAGCTCGACCTGAGCTGTGCACAACCCCGCGATGGACCACGGCGGACACCCAACAACCCCGCAATAATAGGACCAGGAAGTTCACATGGTATAACCCCCCGTATTCGGTGGGTCTACGTACCAGCCTGGATAGAATATTCTTTAGAGTATTGGATAAATGTTTCCCTAGAGCCCACAAGTACCATGAAATATTCAACAGGCACACGGTGAAGCTTTCCTACTCAACCACACGCTCCGTAGCCCAGCACATAGCCGGCATAAATACGGTGGTATTAGAGGCTCATTGCCTCTAATGCCACTGTAAACCCCGGCCCACCCAACGGAACCAGCACGCGGGACGCACCAGACCTCGAACAGGCCCAACTAGCACAGCGGAACCCAACGACCCTGTGCTGATTGCGGCGGCTACCCAGCCAACCCCGCGTGATGGTAACCACGCGGTACATGTGCAGGGGCTTAAGAAGTCATACAATTGCAGAGACCCATCACTATGTCCCCTTAGTAATGAATGCATGACGAAAAACGTAGTCTACAGGTGCAATGTCACAACCCCTAACTCGGAGCACCACTAAATGGGATCCACGGAGATGAACTTCAAAGCTAGGTGGTATAACCATCACCATTCCTTTAACAGAATAGAAAAGAGGAAATGTACGGCTCTTTCTCAATTGATCTGGAAGCTCAAACTTGAAAAGACCCCGCACTCTCTGGTCTGGTCCGTGGTTAGAATGGTTCCACCAGACAGAGGTAGGTCTGGTATTTGCAACCTCTGTCTTAGTGAGACACTCGAGATACTTCATAGCGGAACCAAGGTATTGAACAGAAGGGCTGACTTATTCGGCGCCTGCAGACACCTAAGGACGGGAACTTTCCTCAAGCTATATGGATAAACCCCGGTTAAGGCCTCCCACAACGCTCCCCCCCCTGTAGGTCTCCTACACCCCGTACCAATGACCAATGGACAACAACACCCACCCATAGTTTGTAGTCCCTACGGTGGATTGTCCACCGGATCCTCTACTGGTTAGGAGTCAGCAAAACCCTGTTTATTGAACCTGAGGACCCCCCCACCGGGAGTAGCCCACACAGGAAGAACAATTATCCTAAGGTACTAACCCTATACGCATGAATGAGTGCCCGCAACTGTGCGTTGTGTGTGTATACTGAGATTACTTGAATGTACACACTCATGTGAACGCAACGAAATACTAATAGCCCAGGTTGCATTTGAAAAATGTTCGAGTGTATGCTTAAGAGTATATTTGTGTATGCTCTCTTGTATGAGTGCACATGTGTATATAGACATACACCCGTATCCAGAGGTATACAAGTGTGGGTGGGTGCGTGTACCTATATATATCTGTACTAAGAGATTCGCCTAAGCTCCAAAGCCCCCAAGCTATTGCTGTTAATATATATATCACACTCTACTTTTGTCTAGTCTAAACAATAACTTCTCCAAACACCCACTTTACCTTTCTTTAAAAATAACTGTTTCTACATTTGGCACAAGGCCAGCAAATATCCCAGTGTATTACTGGTACTTTATTTTATCGAACCCGTAAGGATGAAAGGCAAAGTTAACCTCGGCGGGATTTGAACTCAGACCATAAAGGAATGTAACTCTTTGCTGCAAAGCATGGCGTCCGACCCTTTACCAATACTGCCAATCCACCGCCCTTTTCTTTAAAAATAACACCCACCTCGTTTTATGTCTGCCTTATACTTGGATTTGGGGGCCTCTGTTGTATATATATGTGCACTTGTGCGTACATACATATATATACACACCTGTATGGATTTGTGTGTGTAGATGGGTGTGTGTGTCCATGGGGGTAGGTGTGAGTGTATGTACAAGTCAACCAACATAAGTCTTTTTATTTGTAAACTTTCTAAGTATTTGACTCTAACCATAATTTTCAGTATTACCACCCTACATAAATTCCTCAATTTGTATTTGTGGATGTGCGTGTGTGTCTGTGGGGGTGGGTCTGAGTGTATGTGCAAGTCAACCAACATAAGTCTTTTTATATGTAAACTTTCTAGTATTCGACTCTAACCATAATTTTCAGTAGTACCACCCCACATAAATTCCTCAATTTAAGAATGACCTGTAGTATCTATTTCATGCTATTAACCTCAATTGAATATATATCTGACCAGGAATGCCTTTTGTGAAAATCAGTCATATGGAACTATTGTCATCTTGCCTGACGGTTTGAACTTTACAACACCACCTGCTTCTTTGAGGTCAAATACCAACCGTACTAGCATCTACAAACTGACCAATGAGAATTAAGATTATTCCTGCTGACAACATTAAATTATCCCTAACAAGCTCATATGTCCCTAGGCGCTGATACTATCAACGCCATAAACAAAGAACTGGCAAATCTAAGAACTGACTAACTGCCTGATGAGGTCATAGCCATTCAATGGCTATCATCGAAATATATATAGCAGTAAATAACGGATTATGAGTTTATGCAATTGACTTATGTTTCGTCACTATATATATATATATATAAATTTCAATCATATATTAATTTTTCAATCATATATTATTATTTGTCTGACCCGAATAGCTTGCTCGCTTTTTTGGCTTTGCGGTTAATGGTTTAACCATCGTCTCAGTGTGTATGGCCCTTTTAACGTATGTTTATTGCTCTAGTACACTCGTATCTATCGAGCGCTTGCCACACAATTCGGAAGTCGTTTTTCGCTAATTTCCACTAACCGAAATGCGATTCTCGCTAATTTATATATATATATATATATAAGAATAATACATAGATATTTGTGTTTTCGTGTACGCATATGTGGTGTTTATTGGACCCTCGTCGCTTCTGACGACGAGTATTCCAGTCGTATGATCAATAGAACAGCCTATTTCTGAAATGAATATGTATGTGGCTGAGTATAACAGACGCTTGTAGCTGCCTTACGATTGTGAGCAGAATACTATACGAAGTTAGTAGTTGATTCATTACGTCAATATGTATACAAATATTGGGAGGGTGATGATCCTAACTACCAAATTCCACTCGCAAGAAATTGTTCAATCAGAGACGATACAAGGAACAATTGCCCACACCTCCTGTTTTCGCAGTAAGTATGGTTTCCAGTATAGGCACAAGGCCAGTAATTTAGGGAGTGTGGAAAGTCGACCCCAGTACGTTATTGGTGCTTTATTTTATCGAACCCGTAAGGATGAAAGGCAAAGTTAACCTCGGCGGGATTTGAACTCAGACCGTAAAGGGCCGTAACTCTATGCTGCAAAGCATGATGTCCGTCTCTACCGATACTGCCAATCCACCGCCCTTGTTTTCGCAGTAAGTATGCTAGTCGATTATACAAATTTGCCCACAATTTTATGTAAACGTCTAGCACACCCATGGCGAACATAAGATGTGTGTGTTCGATATGTATCCTAGCTAATTACACCAACTAGTGGGCAAGTTAATATAATCAGCTGATACTCACGCATTCCGTTATGGGGGCATATACGCCTCGCTATTTGACTATTTTATATAGTAACACAAATAAGGTGAAAGCTGTTAATTTAATCCAATTTCCAAATTCCAATTACCACACTCTTGTAAACCACACATGATTTGTTTACATGAAATAGCATGAGTAATCCATATTTATTCTTCATGTTATTTTTTTTGTGTATCTGTTCAACAAATAGTTGTTATCATCGAAATATGAATAACAGCAATTGTGTAATGAATAAATGAAATAAACAACTCTAACCTGTTGACTTATACTTCATTAGTATAATTATACTCCAGAGTATGCAGACCTACTTGTATACTTCGTTGGGTGCCCTATGCAGTGTAAACTAGTGTCGAGTATTTAACTAACACATAGTATACCATATATATATATATATATATATATATATAATTATATAGATATATGTAGAAAGAGAGAGAGAGAGAGAGAGAGAGAGAGAGAATGAGGAAAAAAATGCGAAGTTGTAGATGTTAAAGTGTCTTTTATTAATTGAGCCGTTATACATATTTCAATGACGATCGATATTTGTTAGCGGACAACCAAAGCAAAAACATAATTTTTTTAGTCCGCTTCCTTCCATCCATAATTGCTTCGGAAATGTTACCTTTTACTCAGTTTTGCTGTCTGAAGAAATCACGATATCTATCGTCATTGAAGTATGTATAACGGCTCAATTATTAAAAGACTTTTTAATATCTTCAACCTCGCATTTTCCGCATTTTAAATATACTCCGTCATCCTTATTTTGAAGAAGTAATATGACGTCGGGTGCTTAAATTGAATTGCAAACTTATCTACTGAATATATAATTATATATATATATATATATATATATATATATATATATATATATATATATATATATATATATATATATATATATATATATACATATATATACATATATATATATATAGTGCAAATTTATACGGGAACAAAACAGAGATGCAGACATATATATATATATATATATATATACTTTTGTGAACACACTATGGATTATGTTGTTATTATATTTTTTATTCCTATAAAATACTTGCAGCAGAAAATACTAACATAAACTGGAGCGTGACATGATTCCTGATGGTTAGATAGAATTAAATACAATTAGATATGAGGGTAATCAATGTAAGACTCCACCATATATTTTAGTCTATATATTCGCTATGCCTATATAAATATATATATGCTGTCATAAAAGTGTAGTTTAATTCTCTTAACCACTTAGATATCAATTCACTTCCAATGTGGGCCGCCTTGGGCAGTTTTTACATAACGTTGTCTCCGATTTATTTATTTAACGTCCATCTGAAGATGTGGAAAATATAGTATGAGTTATAGGCGCTAATATTAGATCTAAATTTGACACAAGTATCAGTAGTTTAATTTAACAGTTATTTAATCCAAGGAGTTGACTGAGAAAGGATGGTAGTAGCATCTGTCCAAATACTGAACGGAAGATTTCTCGGAAAGTCCCTAAAATGTATTTTCATTTACCACCTGAATGCACCACATTTCGAAAATTTCTCATTTTATCTTTCCTGCATAGTTCATTACAATTCCATCTTTTTATAAATCATCAATTCTCTGATGCTTGGAAATGTTTAAACAATTTTGTTTAGTATGTTTGAAACCGATGTTGATCTTTTCATTGCCAAATATTGTTTTCTTTACTTTTCTTCTCACGTGTGTGCTGTTGTATCCTTATTTTCGCATAATCTTGCAGAACAAACCCTGTCTTTTCATCAAGTTGCAATCGAAATCTTTGCTCAGCAGTGAGGAAACACGTACTTCACCCAGGGGAATATGTTTTGATCTCATTTGAAGATGGAGTCTGTATATAGTCGCGGAACGTTTTAGAAATAGAAGCAAATCTATCATCTTAAAAAGACATTGAATAATGTAACTACACATACCTTTATAAAGGCAGGGTAATTCTGGCCTGGGTGACTGATTAAAGACCCTCAAGCCATGCATGCCTATATAACGTTAATGAGTTATTTTTATCACGTATAAATGGTGATCACGCACACACACACACACACACACACACACACACACACATATATATATATATAAGCAAATAGATATTATTCAACAAATTTATTTATAACAGATTCGAAGCACTCTACAGAATTTTTCGGGAGTATAATATCAATGATATTAATAAATGGAAACTATATTTATTAAACCGTATTTATTTTAGTATATATATTTCAAGGCTACCAAAATTTTGGTACGCTCTCATCAGATAAAATACAAAATTTGTTTTATAAATGTCGTCATACCCAAGAAACCAGACCTTATCGGTTCAGGCTCAGTTTGAATATATAGGGCTATTAAGTTCTTTGAAAACACCTCTTTTGATAGCTCTTTTTTCTAACTTCTGATTATCATTTCCTTTCAGATAAATGAGGAGAGACATTAAGTTAACTCAGTAAATGAAAAGGCACGATGTAATCGTTGCCCTAAAGGCATAGTGATTCAGAAATTGCTAGCTTCTGAAAGAACACCCAAATTTGTATAAAAGATACTAAAATTTATCGATGAGACCCCAGAAAATTTAATTAGCGCCATTTCTTAGGAGCTCAATGTTTCAAGATACACTATCGGAAGGATTGTGCATGAGGATATTCGTTATAAGTCATATGATGTCCGTGCAAGCTCTTGGTGAGCACGTTTAAACATCAAGAGCCTACAATGCTTGGGTTTCTCTCAGATGAGAAATACATTGATCAGGACCAAAAGGTCTACCAAAGGAATGACAAATACTTATGTAGAGACTTTAAAGATGTTCTAACGGTCATGCACACAAGGCTTCTGGCAAATGTGGTGATTATGGTTGTTGTGAGCAGTGATGGAGATGTTATGCCTCCCCACTTCTTGCCTCATGGCTTGAGGGTCAATGTTGCTGACTACAAGGAGGTGTTGGAAAAGGATATGAAACCTTGAATAGTAAGCGCAAGCAAAGAAAGACCGTACACATGTACACCTATCAACAAGACACTGTGCTGCCTCATAAAACCATGACACCTAAGAATCGATGAGTTACTATCTCCACAATCACGTCACGCCAAACATATAGCCTCCTAGCTTTCTAAATCTGAACACGTTGGAAAACTACGTATGGGACTTAGTCGAGGAGAAGGAAAGCAATCAACTCCCTCGTAACGCCATACGAATCTCTGAAATCCGTCATAACTAGCACACAGTCCAAAATAGATAAAGATAATCTGATTCGGGCATGTCAATATTTTAGACTTTCTATTGAAGCAGTCATCGATATTAATGGCGGATTTATTGAGTAGATCCGTCAATACGAGTTTGAAGAATATTTATGCCATTTTTTATCAAATCTAGCTTTTATTGCATGTCGTATGTGTCATTTACTAAATTCATGCAAATGTCCTGAATGAACTAAGCAACCCGGTATATCGTGCAATTGAATTTCGTAATGAATATCCAAAGTTTGCCGCGCGTTCAATCCAAGGGGCAAGTTCTATTATATATTTTTTTATTACATCAACTGAATATTTTCCGAATACACGTGTTTCACTGGGTGAGTTTTAGTGACCCGTTCAGATTTTCTGTTTCGCAATTTTTTAATGCATGCATTTGAGGCACACGTATGTTTGAAAACCTACTCTATGTGGTGAGCACTAGACATATCCAAGTGCCTTAAGGGACTTCCGTGAAATTGGATGAGCAAAAATTCTAAGACGGCTGAACTGAAGATCTGATCGAGTCTGTTAGATTCACCCAATGAAACACGTATATTCCGGAAATGTACTGTTCATGCAATTATATAAATATATATATATATATATATATATATATATATATATATATATATATTGTTTCTTCTGATAATTGCTATTGTACCACATATAGCAAATCATTTTATATAAAAATTTGACATTAGTGAACGTAGACTATGAGTGGGGTCAGAGTTTAATTAAAATACCAATAAAATTCACTCAGGAAACAAAAACAGATAATTTATAACATTCATCAAAATTACAGTTACAAATGTAGTTAAAAAACATCGTAGTCCAGAAAATATAGTGTCGGTTGCGTTAAAAGTTGTATTACCTAGAATGAATTGTAATTTATACTTTTAAAAAATGGTGTCATTTGTATTAAATGTTTTCCTAAAATGAATTTGAATATATAGTGTTTTAACAAAGCAATAGTCATCGTTAGCTGGGCAATCCAACGATTATAATAGGGTTAAAAGATATTTACTGCAGACCTAAAGTTATATTATGAAACATGAACTTATACACAGTGAATATATATATATATATATATATATATATATATATTCTAATGTTACAGAGATGTTCTACCTATTATGTTAATTATCAAATAATCGATAATATATAATTATGTTATTTAATACTAATATACTCTGGGAAGAGTATATTAGTATTAAAATAAACAAATATTTACGTGTTTCAGAATATCATTTCAGATGTTAAAAGGGGGGTAATTTAATGAGTTGAACCGATGT
>OZ024741.1:206899989-206914989 GCA_964016885.1 Eledone cirrhosa | reverse complement strand
GCGAATCTACAGAGATCAGCTCAAAATTCGATAAATATATTATCTTATCTCTATATATGTAAAATTTTATGCATTTGAAAAGGATCTACTTTCAGAATTAACAATAAATCCCATAGTGGTATTACTGTTTGAAATAGATTATATTGTAGCTAGCTATAATTGCTAGAAATTATACCAGTGTATTACTGGTACTTAATTTTATGAAAGGCAAAGTTAACCTCAGCGGGATTCGCTATAATGTGAATGTGTTTTTCGTGAAATAACTTTTACAAAGTGCTCAATGACAAAATGTATATATATCAACTAGAAATTGATTCACACACACACACACACACACACACACACACACACACACACACACACACACACACACACACACACACACACACATATATATATATATAAAATAAACATATGAAGTTCCAGTTAAACTTTAGTTAGTTACCTACCTAGCTGTGTGTGCTTACACACTTTACAAATTATTCCCTGTGATTGTTTCATATGTTTATTTTATATATATATATGTCAATCAATTTCTAGTTGATATAAAATCCTCGGATCTATTCATTGGAATCTTTGAGTATATTCTACATATGTAGATGGTTAAAAGAGTGCCATGTATTTTATTATGCACATTTCAAAAACAAATATCATCATGGGATGATATTTGCGTTCTCATCAGATAAAATATGGAGACATGATATGCGAGCAGTGAAGTGTTAAATCAACATATGAAAAAATAAAATAAGAGGGATATATGAGATTGAAAAAAAGGAAAGGAAGGGGGAAAGAAAAGGTAAGGAAGAGGGAGAAAAAATATAGATAGAAGAAAAAAATATAATAATGAGAGGATGACGGAGGAGGAGTATAAGAAGGAAGGATGAGAGAGGAGGGGAAAATGAGTGAAAGAGAGATAACCTTTAATACTGAGAAACACTGTCACAGAGAAAAATAACAAAAACGTTGCAAGATAATACATAATTTAAAAAAAATTAAGAAATTAAAAGTTAATGAGGTTTATGAATGGTGATGCTTATGATTAAAGAAAAAGGAATTAAGAATACTATTTATTTAAGGTTTATATATTGAAGGGTTTAATAAGATGTGCGAAAAGGAATTTATTAAAATGTATTATTAAAATAAAATATATTAAGAAGATAAGGTGAATGAAGAAAAGGTTAAATGAATTTTGAACTTAGAGGAATTAATTAGGGTCTAAGTTTGTTTCTATATATTGTAATAGGAAAAAGTAAATAATAGATTTAATACGAGCATGGAAATTATGTATTATCTTACAACGTTTTTTTTTTTATTTTTCTCTGTGAGACAGTATTTCTCAGTATTAAAGGTTATCTCTCTCTCTCACGAAAAAACGAAGATAATAAGTCATATGTGGAGCGTGGAGAACAATAGCACGCAAAGACAAAACTACGTAAATGGTATAGCAGAAGTCGTAGACTAAAATTCTAACTAGAAGACCAAATGAATCTCCGCTACAGAGTTAAGAACAAAGTAAATAAATACAATACAGAAGTAATAGAAACAAATAAATACATACACGCAAACACCCGCTCCACATATGACTTATTATCTTCGTTTTTTCGTTCATTGCCAGAGAACGTCTCTATGCACCACCTAAGAGAACATTAGTCTACGACCTCTTTTATACCATAAACGTGTTTCTGTCTTTGCGCGTAATTGTTTTTCACCGCTTCTATTAATTATTCGTTTTTTCCCGTTCTTTGCCAGCGAACGTTTCCACGAACCAAAGTATCGTCTTCCTGTCTTCCTCCGGTTGCAACGTTTTTTGAAATATCCAGTTCTGCGTTTACAGATTGACTTTGTTAGTTTCAGAAGATCCCGTTAAGGGTGAAAGCAGCGATTCTTTGCTTAAACTTTAATCTGTTATTTTAATAAATATTTGCTCTACGGTTTTTATATATTTGATATATATTTTCCTTATCGAGCCCTCTTTGGATTTTAGTCTTCAATTTTATTATTATTACTATATATATATATATATATATATATATATATAAAATAAAGTTAAATAAAAGTCAAATGATTAAAATTTAGCTTCGTTTATTACTGCTATATATATTTCAGTGACAGCCATCTTTGGCTGTGACCTCTTCAGGCAGTTTGAATTAGTATGGTATAGAAAAGTACATATGTTGTTTAGGTGTATGATATTGTCAATACTCTGATATGCCCAGTTCCTTGTTGGGTTGTTAATTCACTGGGGAACTGTATTTATTAAAATAACAGATTAAAGTTTAAGCAAAGAATCGCTGCTTTCACCCTTAACGGGATCTTCTGAAACTAACATTTTTTATTGACTTTGTTAGTTTCAGAAGATCCCGTTAAGGGTGAAAGCAGCGATTCTTTGCTTAAACTTTAATCTGTTATTTTAATAAATATTTGCTCTACGGTTCTTATATATTTGATATATAGTTATCCTTATCGAGCCCTCTTTGGATTTTAGTCTTGAAATTTATTATTATTACTATATATATATATATATATATATATATATATATATATATATATATATTTCGGGATTGTAACGTCCAGATACGGTAGGTTCACCAGAGTGAGCACTCGATGCGTAGTTTCCAGTAGGTACATTAGTGTAGCACTAAAGCAGTGTGTAATACTAAAAGTAATGGTTTCTAATATAGGCACAATGCCAGCAATTTTGGGGGAGGGAAATGTCGATTTACTCGACTGTAGGGCGTGATGGTACCTTATTTTATCGACCCTGTAAGGATGAAAGGTAAAGTTAACCTTGGCAGGAGTTGAACTCAGATTATAAAGGGCCGTAACTCTATGCTGCAAAGCATGGCGTCAGACCCTCTACCGATACTGCCTGTAATGCTAAAAATAATAAAAAGGACGAAGTGTTAGGTCGTCATTATGTTTATTGAATTGTGACGCGCGTTTCGCGATAGATCAACTCAAGCTTTTATCTGTACCTATATGGCCCCACTGTGGAATCAAAAGCTCGTCGGTCTTCTGTTATGGTAACGAGCTGAGGAATCGCGAAACGAATGTCACAGCTCAATAAACATAATGAAGACCTAACACTTCGTCCTTTTTATTATTCTTAGTATACACCACACATACACACACGCACGCAGACACACACACACACACACACACACACACACACACACACACACACACACACTTACACCCCCCCACCCCACACACACACACACATATATATATATTGTGAGGCCACAGAAATGTCTATTTACATGGACGTTTCGTGCATGATTCAATATATATACATATATATATATATATATATATTATATGTGTGTGTGTGTGTATGTTTATATATATATATATATACATATATGTACACATACGTACATACATACATACGTTCATACATACATACAGGGAATACTACACCCGATTAAGAAAGATTTGATCATCGGAACTCTCTGCGCAAAACAAAACAGTGGGTCACAATGTGTTTGCTGTGCCTGTCCTAACACCAACGTTTGGAATACTCAATTGGGCGATAGACGAAATCTGAGCAGTTGATATTGGAACTCGAAAAATACTAAACAACACCGGAAACTTCCACATCAACAGTGGCATAGACCGCCTTTACTTGAAACGTAAGCAGGGAAGCAGAGGCCTAACATCAGTCCAGACAGCATTTGAATGCGCATCATATCTCTCCGACAACATCTACGAACCTCGAAGCGTAGGAGCCCGTCTCTCGAGCAAGTCTATCTGCATGAAACAGATAAGATCATGAGAGTTGGGAAGGAACTCCTCGAGAGATATTCCCTGTGTGATAACCAAAAACTCACACCCAGAGAAGTCGCTCAGCAGTATCGCAGTTAATCCATGGATGAAAAACTGCAAGCTTATCAGCAAAAAAATCATGCATGGATATGTTGCCAGGAAGCTCCAGAGTGAGAGTAATATAGATAAGTAAAGTAATGTATCTTGGACCAACAACCGCTATATTGGCTCCCACTTTGAAGGATACGCTTTCGCAATCCAATACCTGATTTACAAAAGAGATAGGGATGCAGGCAAAACACCTAGATGTGATAAAAAGTGCAGACTCTGCAGAACTAACATCGAGGATATCACCCATGTCATCAGCAGCTGTCCAAAGATGTCATCGTGGTACTATCTACCTATGAGGCATGATGTAGTGGCCAAAACACTGTACAATGCAGTTCGTAAAAAAGATAGCCCCGATAATAAACACATTAAAAGCTACAGCAATGTGGAAGACATCCATGTATATAATATGAAAGAATACTGGTGGAATGTTCCAGTAAAAACCCCAATAAAATGCAGGCATAACAGACCAGATATGATATGGGACAGGGAGAAAAAAGCATGCACTGTAGTGGAAATTAGCTGCCCAGCAGATGCCAATATAATATCAAAGATTAGCGAAAGGGAGAATATTTATGCAGAGAATACCGATGAGAAATCTGCAGATACTCCACCCTGATTACACCTTCAGATTTATGCCTGTGATTATTAGGGCACTGGGGTATGTTAGTAACTGCCTCAATACAAATCTTGAGAAGCTAGGCTTCACAGGAACAGAAAGAACACAACTAGTTAGGAAATTACAAGTACAATCCATTAATGGAACAGTAAAAATATGTAAAACATTCCAAACATTTTGCATCTAATAACTGCATATACACATGTACAGATACAAAGCATATACACATGCACGCATACAACTCAAAACATACACATCCACACATACAATAACATCCATATCTACACATTATATGCATACATAGTCTAGTTGATGTGTAAATTCCAATTAGAGAGTCTTGTGTCTATGTTAGAAACCGACTCTCTCTCTATTGCGAAAAAATTTGTGAAATTATAAAACCAGAAGAACATACACATACTAAGTCAAACTCTCCGTTCATCCTTGCAGTGCTGATAAATATTGTAAACCTTTCTATGGCTAAGAGGAATTGAAATGCTTCGCAGTCTCTGTTCCGACTTATTGCGTTTTGAGTTCAAATTTCGCATCTGTCCAACCCATACTTAGCCTAAACCTACCATATTTGTTGTGGCTTCATTGAACAGTGACTATATAACGCCTTGGTAGACAAAATATATGAGGCTACATGCAGAAATGGTCATATGCATAAGATATTTTCTATAGAAGAGCATAGATCCAGGTTCGATCCACCAGATCAGTGCCTTCAGTAAGTGGTTTCTAGTATAATCTCTATGTCATGTCATTTGAATTTAGCAGAGCAAAGATGTGTAGAGGGAGGTGTTTTCATTTTGAAACATGGAGCTTGATAACATACGTTCCAGATGTGATCGTTATTGTCGACTAAGATACTTTGACAGCATTGCCTCAGGCTGACTAGTGTACAATGACTAAAAGAAGTAGTAGAATAAAAGAATATGCACTAACATAATTTGTAAAAAGAAATAAGTCATATACATATATACAAAACAATGGAATGGTTGCTGCGCAGTATCGAATCTCTCTAGGTTGCGCAGCTTTCACCAAGAACATAGAAGTACTAACACCTAAAGGAGTTTCCTATCATTTGAAGGCTAAGATCTTTGGTACGTACAACCTACCAGTTGTGTGTGTGTGTGTGTGTGTGTGTGTGTGTGTGTGTGTGTGTGTGTGTGTGTGTGTGTGAGTGTGTGTGTGTGTGTATGTGTGTGTGTGTGTGTGTGTGTGTGTGTGTGTGTGTGAGAGTGTTTATAACCATTTGATTGAGATCCGTCATGCTGAAGGGCACTCAGAAATGTCACTTTTGTCACAGTACTATTAATATAATATTGTAGTTTTAGTTTTAGGAACAGACTTAGAAAGAGTTATGTAAGTGAGGGAGAATAATGAAAAGACTACTAACAAGAGGGCGGGAAACAGAAAACGTTAATATTCCTATACATACGCCATGGAACACTAAATCGCATTTGGAATGAGACACATGACGATGCCTGCTTGAAACTAATCGCATCATCGTTTACTGATTGCTAGTCAACATCTTATAACCCATTAATATATATCGGACTGGGCGATGCGTTATGTCCTTGAGCAAGACACTTTATTTCACGTTGCTCCTTCTACCTGGAGTTGCGACCGATAGATAGTATTAGCAATTGGAAAGACCAATGGAAACATTGTTTCCTCGGTCCGATTTGACGAAAAGTCCATCGTAAAATATTATATATATATATATATATGTGTGTGTGTGTGTGTGTGTGTGTGTGTATGTGTGTGTGTGTGTGTGTGTGTGTGTGTGTGTGTGTGTGTGTGTGTGTGTTTTATATATATACAGAGAAAGAGGGAGAGAGGGAGAGAGGGAGAGAGGAGAGAGTGGGAGAGGAGAGAGTGGGAGAGAGAAAGAGAGAGAGAAAGAGAGGGACAAAGAGAGAGCGCGAGCGAGCGAGCGAGCGAGAGAGCGAGAGAGAGAGAGAATGAGATAAGCTATCAGATCGTTTTACACTATTCGTTCCGCTAGCTTATTCTATGAAATATAATCCCACTAAGGTGAACATTCCCTTTCATCCTTTCATAAGTCGACAACATAATGTACCGGTCAAGCACTATATAATCGACGTTCCATTCCCCTCCGCTGGCCTGGTGTCTAAATTAGAAACCACAATTAAACCATATGTTGGAAGAATATCACCCAAAAGCATATAGTGTGCTAGTGTTTAAGACAGGTGGAAGAATTGGGTAAAAGTTTTGAATAAAAGGTGGCGACAGGTCTAGGAAAGGGAGGCGAAGCAAAGTAAACGAGAAAAAACGTTCTTGAGGACAACATAGCGTAAATTGGACGTTTGAAACCTATAAAACTTAATGTCTTAGTGGTTGGTGTCTCATGCGTTCCTCTCGGTTGCGTCACAGTTGCCATAGTAACTACTGATACGACAGCGTTGGAAACAGAATTAGAAATAATGAAAGGGTTAGAAGATTATAAGAATGCGATACATTAACAAAGAGAGAGAAAGCAGGGTGGAAAACATTCCTGGAAAGAAAAGGAAAACAAATAGATATTGATGAGAAAGAGTAAGTGTTGAAGAGTTTAAAGAGATAAAGCAAATAGAAAAATAGAGATGGGGGGATACAGAACGAATTTATGCCATCGATTGAACAATTGTACATGGGATAAATTGATTACATTATATATTTTTTTACTTGAATTTATGTTTGCATAATCTATTTTATATTTAAATTGACCCAATCACGCACACATATATATTATACCGGGTGGGCCAGAATTCATGACTCATTTGATTATTTATAGATCTATTAACACAAAATGTTATCAAACAAGTCAAGCAATATAATACCATATACAGGCATAAGATCATGATCAAGATACAGTAAGCACCATTTAATTAAAACAATACGATAACAATAAAATAAGCATGTTGAGAAATGTAACTAACAAGCGAGTCATGAATTCTGGCCCACCCTTTTTGATGTAAAATATATATATATATGTGTGTGTGTGTGTGTGTGTGTGTGTGTGTGTGTGTGTGTGTGTGTGTGTGTGTGTGTGTGTGTGTGTGTGTGTGTGTTTGTGTGTGTGTATATGTATGCATGTAACATATTTCTAACCCAGAAAAAAGAGAGAAATAAATAAAAAGGGAAAAAAAAAATGTTTTCTTCCTAATAATCGTCTTTTTCTCCCTGTTTTTATATATATATATATATATATATATATGTATATATTAAAGAGTTGAACAATATTCAATGAGTATATCAAAGAATGAGTTTTACAGTAGATTGGAAGCACTCTAAGGAAAAAATAATTTTCCAGAGTTATTAATATTAAAATACAAATATTAATAAAATAGATGTTCTTTTTATCAATTACATTTTAATATACATATTTCAGATGTACAACAGTACGTCCTCATCAGACAAAATATAATGATACATTACATACCCTGAGATGTTAAATGGTTAAGATTTAATCAAGGTAGGAGAAAGCTTAACATTTCTACCCTAATAATGAGAAAATGCGAAAACATAATAAATTCAATAGAGAATGTGTGAGTAAGAAAAACGTTGCTTAATGTAACAGTTATAGAGATTTTAAAATGTATGATACTACAATTTATCAGGGAAAGCGGTCAATGAGAGCCGCTGAGATAATATATATAGAGAGAGGGAATATATGTAGAAGGAGATTTTCCGAAAGTTAAACGGTTAAGTTTGAAAATATTTAATTTATGCTATTTTAGGGTGAAGAATCAAGATTTTAGGGGTTTTTTTTTTAAATTGCAGGTTATTTATTAGTTTTGTAAATTCAATAAGTGTTTTAACATTTCTAAACTTCGGAATTTTATGAGGATAACTTTTAAACCATTTAACATCTCAGGGTATGTCTTGTATCATTATATTTTGTCTGATGAGGACGTACTGTTGTACATCTGAAATATGTATAATAAAATGTAATTGATAAAAAGAACATCTATTTTATTAATATTTGTATTTTAATATTATATATATATATATATACATGTGTGTATATATATATATATATGTGTGTGTGTGCGTGTGTGTGTGTGTGTGTGTTCTGTTTCTCCCTCATACCGTTACTGTGTTCACTCATAAGCTTGCAGTCATGATAATAGATCAATTGTTAGAGTTATTTTTCCGCCTCTCTGTGATTTGTGTTCGGGACCTGCCTTCGTTATTCTTCTTCCGGCAGTATCTGTTTGCATTGTGATTTCGCCAGGAATACGAGGTTAGAGCTTTCCGTATTTCTTTGTTTTGTTTATATATTGAGTATTGAATGTTCGACTTTATATTACTAGTCAGCCTTTACTTGCGTATATATCTATGTAAATACGTATATCTAGATATGTATATATATAATATGTATGCACCTTCCTGGTTGAGTTCTCTATTGCCGGAATTCCACCTTTTGAATTCACCCCTCCTCATAACGTGTTTAGTCTCATACAATGGTCTTCTAGAGGCCACGTGTCATGGTAGCATTGGGCTGCTAGATTTATTATTGGAGCAATACAAGTATGCACACACTAATGACCTATATACGGAGTTAGACGTTGACCTGCTGAGGACGTGCAATTACCCAATTGCCTAATATCGGCTGCTACTACGCTGTTTTGTGCACACTGCTGTTTTAAGAACTGTTGCTGGACAGAAGCGGAATCCGTCCAGGAGCTAGATACATAACGTATCTTCACCTAAACACAGCCACCGAACTCACTATTTAATTACTATGTGTGCACTCTAAACATTGACATACAGTTCCAAAGCTGCAACCTTATTGATTCATTGAGAGATTCATGGCTGAAGATCGCTGTAGTAACATCAGTGACTTTTGTAAACCCTGTATATATATATATATATATATATATATATATATATATATATATATATATATATATATATATACATATATATATATATATTAATTCGTGTATGTGTTAGTTATTTACCGACACTTCAGTATGCAGGTTAGAGCACTCGGCGAAGTTTACTCTGGGGTATATTTATGAAGACGTGTAAGTCAACACGTTAAAATTAACTTCGATTTATATGAAATGTATACCATAGTTAAATGACAAGATATGATGCCTATTCACAAAATTTCAGCAAATTTCAATAATATTAAGCAAATTTCAATAATATTAAGACACCCTAATGGGGGTTAAACCCCCTATTAGGGTTTCCCGGGGGCACAAACCCCTGCTGAAAATCTTTTCCCTTCGATTTATATGAAATTTAAACCATAGGTAAATGACAAGGTATGATGCCTATTCACAAAGGTTTTGAATTGATATTTTGAAAAAAATTATTTACAAGAAACAAAATAAGAATAAGATTTAATAATGTAATTTTGATTTGATATATTACAAAAAATAATGTTTTCCAATTGTTCATGCATTACATTTACATTGATTAATATTGAAATGCAAAGTTTTTCATAAATGATATCACTGATTTAAAATCAATCATAATTTTCTTACAAAAAAAATGTGTGAAACGCATCAAGGCGCGGGTAATTCGGCTAGTTTATATATATATAAACTGTTGTGGAACTACTACTACCAAACTCGTCCCATGGACTGAGTGCTCTACTACTGCGGATATAACCCACCAATGTTCTGCCACTATATATATAAAAGATTAGAGGCTATATTCAGTTGATTTAGGTTTATTTAAAACTCCGTTATATATATTTCACCCAGCAGAAGCAAGGTTGTCCCCCTTGCTTCTACTGGACACCACAAGAGGGTGTTAGCCCCGGTGAATGCATAGCTACGGCTTCCTAAAAGCGTGTTTCTTTAGAAATACGAAATTTCTATACATATTTGCAGAGAGCTATGCTTGAAGCGAATTCTTATTTATACACACACACACACACACACACACACACACACACACACACACACACACACACACACACATATATATATATATATATATATATATATATATATATATATATATATATATATATATTATAAAGCTGACGGCCGTATGGATGTAACAAACTTTTCGCCAAATGGCTGGACCAAAAGGTACCAAATTTGCACCATTGTCGTAACTTTTTCCTAGTAAGAAAGTGAGGGTATTTTTGTCTTCTAAATTTCGTTAAAAGATTAAATATATTTTATCGTTTATTTAAATATTCACTTCTTTAAAATTTTCAAATGTGAACACTTCCGGTTATACGACATTCCTCGCTCTTTCTTAGTCTGTTTTTTAGATAGATACATAGCTATAATGTCACGCCCTTATAATAGATCATAGCTATAACGTTGCACGCTTATAATATGTCTGCCTGCTGCCTGTCTGCATTGACTTCGCTTCTAACCAACTTTAAATTAATTCAGTGCAAAGATACCGCACGCCCTCTCAATAATTAATTATATATATATATATATATATATATATATGTGTAGAAATATCTACCAAAAATATACGGTAGTGTCCAATCCGTATGAAGAACTCAATGTAATCCAAATATCATGAAAAGAGAAGATGTATTCAAAAATGTTCGATGAAAATCTCAGGAAAACAGAGTCAAGATAAATTAATAAAAACAATGAATAAAAACAAAGAACACGTTCCTTATATTAAAAACAGCATATATATGTGAAGGTGTGTATATTTACTCTGATAGTTTGTAAAATATTTTTACATAGATCTATATGATATACATACCAACACACATATATATCCTAGAAACGATCGTAAAATAATGAATTTTTTAATATAAGGAACTTGTTCTTTGTTTTTATTCATTGTTTTTATTAATTTATATATATATAAAATAGTAATAATAATAAATGTGAAGACTAAAATCCAAAGAAGGCTCGATAAGAATAAATATATATCAAATATTGCTGATGCATTATCTTTGTTTTTTTTTCGTTCATTGCCAGGGAACGTCTTCACGAACCAAAGTATCGTCTTAGCAGCGATTATTTGCTTAAACTTTAATCTGTTATTTTAATATATATATATATATATATATATATATATATATATATATATATATATATATATATATATATATAGAGAGAGAGAGAGAGAGTGATAGATATAATTATATATTAGTGAACAGATATTTTTGCATACACAAAAACAAAATATAAACAAACGTATTTATTTCACGAAAGAGCAGACGGCTATCGTCATTGTTACTGTCGATATGCCACACCAAAAGTCCCAACCTGGCCGCAAGATCAGATTTTCCATATGAAAAAAATGTTACTATAGCAACACAGTCTGAAGATGATCATGAACGTCGCCTTCAGCAGATGAGGACTCAAGTGAGAAAAATGTTCAAATGTCAACACTTCCGGTTATACAACATTCCTCTCTTTTTCTTAGTGTGTCTTTTTAGATAGATACATAACTATAACGTCGCGCCCTTATAATATGTCTCTGTATGTCTGGCTGACTGCATTAGATACATAGCTATAACGTCGCACGCTTATAATATCGGTCTGTCTCGCTGCCTGTCTGCATTGGCTTATATATATAATATATATATATAATATATATATATAATTATAAATAAGATACGGGTAATATTGTGTATTACCCGATTACCCATAAGATTATTAGCTCAATGTAAAATATCAGATATACTACAGAGCAGAAATAACACTTCACAACTATAGATATTACCATTTTCTACATAAACTTTATGACTAACATTATGAAACATTATAAATCTTTTCGCCTATAACTAATATATCTTATAATACTTATATCATATAACACCTATATGTATACTCTCACTACACAATTGTCTTACATTTATTGCATATTATCTGCTATTATTTATATTCTTGCTATAATGTTTTATAAGTAATATAAACATTCTAATCTATGTTTAGAATCTCGAGCAACGCCGGGCCGTTCTGCTAGTACATATATAAACATACCGCCAAGCACCACCACTACAATATAATAATGATGAAGAAGGAAAGTTTATATTTTGAAAAAAGGTTAATATTATATTTGGAATTGGCCAATAAATGAAATCATTATTATTAGTGGAATGGCAATATCGGTAGAGGGTCGGACGCCATGCTTTGCAGCAAAGAGTTACGGCCCTTTATGGTCTGAGTTCAAATCCGGCCGAGGTTAACTTTGCCTTTCATCCTTACGGGGTCGATAAAATAAAGTACCAGTAATGCACTAGGATAATTGCTGGCCAAAAGTAGAAATAATAATTATTATTAGTAGAGTTAAACGTAATTCTGGAAAGTGAAAGACGAATATATGGAAAGAGAAAATAAAACAAAAGATGTTGTTAATTTTTTTTTATACTGAAAAGCGGTGTGTGTGTGTAGGCGCGCGTGCATTTCTGGGAAATAAATAAATACTAGAAAATGAATAAATAAGACAATATTTGAGAGACCTATTGTGTAAAATGATGTAAAATATTGGTTTCTGATTTAGGCAGAAGGCCAACAATTTTGAGGAAGGAGAAAGTCGATTAAATCGACTCCGGTGCATTACTGGTACTTTATTTTATAGACCCCCGTAAGGATGAAAGGCAAAGCTAACTTGGGCAGGTTTTGAACTCAGATCGTAAAGGGTCGTAACTCTATGGCATAAAGCATACTGTCCGACGCTCTACCGATACTGCCAATTCAAATTAAAATATTGATCTGTTCCCAGTCATTCTGCGTTTAATTATATTTGAAAGTTACAGTAACAAAATTTAAGGTTATTTTTATGATTGCACCGTCTCTGATACTGGTGTTATGGAGTACTCGGGTGTGGGAACCACAGAAAATATTAATTTACGATGGTTTTGAAGGCCATATTCGTTCTAAATATAACAAATCATAGGAAAACCATGAATCTCACATTCAAAATTCTAACCAATCCTATCAACTAACTACGTTTAATCTTTGTTTTAAGTTACTATTACACTCGACACTGAAACAACAGTAATAACAAAAATACTAAAATTAACGTACACAAAAGACTTATGGCAAAACTCTCTGCAATGGGTGCGAGGGATGATCTTTTCGACTGGTTGAAATTCTTCATTCTCAGCCGAAAAGAGGTAGTCACGTTTCTAGGACAGCATTCTTCACCATATGAGATGTCATCTCGTGTACCACAGGGATCTGTTCTTGGTCCCCTTTTGTTTGTGGCATATATTAATGACATACATGCCAACTTACAGAATACCATGGTACTGAAATATGCAGATGACATCAAGCTGTACCTTGAAATCAAAAGGACTGATCCTGAAATCTACAACTCTTTCCTACAATCAGACCTGGACACAATGCAGCAATGGATCACAGACTGGCAACTGAAGCTGGCTGTGGACAAGTGTACCGCCATGCATTTGGGGAGGAAAAATCCAGCGTCCACATAATCCCTCCACAACACTGATATCAAGAAGTCCTCTTGTGAACGTGACCTGGGCATTACTGTCAGCAGCGATTTGCGTTGGACAAAGCATGTCTCTAAGATTGTCAAGAAGGCCGAGGGTGTCTTGGCATCACTCAGCAAGACCTTTGTTAGCCGCTCTCCAGCCATCTATTTAAAACTGTATACAGCTATGGTACGACCACACTTGGAATTCGCATCATCAGTCTGGAACCCCTATCTTGCTCAGAACATTGACCTCCTGGAAACTGTTCAGAGACGTGCAACCAAGCGCATACCCTCCATCAGACACCTACCATACTCTGAACGCCTTGCTTCCCTGGGCATGGATTCATTGAAGCTCCGACGTCTGGCAATGGACTTGGTAAATACCCACAAAGTTATTAACCATCTCGCCAACAACAACCCTGAGCACCTTTTTGATCTCCATGTGTCTAACACACGTGGACATGCCTACAAAATCAGAAAACAGCACAGCTCCCATGACTTTCGTAGACATTTTTTCACGCTTAGAGTTGCTGAAGCATGGAGCAAACTGCCTGCGTCAGTTGTTAGCTGCCGAGACACTGCATCCTTTAAAACCCTCATGCTTCCCGAAATACGCCAAACTACACCTGATGTACCCCTTCCATACACATGCACACATGTGTATATCATGACTCATGCACTGTTCATTTTCCTGATGTTTGTACATTACCCTATGTACTATACATACACTTTTTGATGAGTTGTAGTGCACCTGAGCACTGTACACAATATTTCATTATTATTATTATTATTATTATTATCATAGTACAACGAATGATTCACTTTTGTAAGTCAGTCACCTTAATATTTCAGAAAACTGATCACTGTAGTACTTATATACATATAAAATATATTTTATATGACAATAAGCATTTGTTTTTTCTTTTTCTTCTTTTTTTCTTTCTTTTTTCGGCCTCACAACTAGAACATCAATGATCCAACGAAGAAACCATTAATAGTTACTCGAAATTGCAGCCAAATCCCTCTCAAATAATACAGTTTAACAAAAGCACATGACCATTTTAGAGTTATCCTTGTTAGATGTTACGTTTAACCAATCACAAATTAGTAGTCTG
>OZ024741.1:206854989-206894989 GCA_964016885.1 Eledone cirrhosa | reverse complement strand
TCCTAGAGACTTTTCCTTGTTAATTTTTGCTCCTGTCAGCGCTTCATATTTCGTCAGAGTGGTGCTGATTACCTCAATATGTTTGATGCTGGACATTACCTCGGTGACGTCGTCGGCATAAGCTGACACAGATCTCCCATGTCCTAGTTCACTCGAGATGCCTCTAAGAGTCTCCAATTTGTGCATTAGTGGCTCGTAAGTAAAAAAATAAAACAGAGACGAGAGGGAACAACCTTGGCAAACGAACGCATAATGTTGAACGGTTACGAGAGGTGAGCGTTCACTCTAATCGCAGAGCAGATGTCCATGTGCATAGAAGCAATCCATCCTCTGAAAATGGGCCCAAAGCCGGCTGCTTTGAGGACCGCCTCCAGGTACTGATGGTCGACCCTCTCGAGTGCTTTTGATTGATCTAAATTGATCAGTACCCCATCCGTGCCAAGTTCCTTAGCCAACCTCATTATGATTTATCAGATAAAGTAATCGTGTATGGATCTCTTCGAAATGGCACATGTCTGTGCCTTCCCTACCAGACCACCGACAAGCGCCTACCTTATCGCTAACTCCATGGCCCAAATTTTGAACTCTGTATTCAGTAGAATTATGGGCCTAAAATGATCAATATAATCTCCTTTTTTCGGGTCTTTTCTGCACCACGGCTCACAGAACTGGGAATTCTCTTGTTCTGTTGCCGGTTGCAGTAGACGTCTGCCAAGAGGTCACCGAACAAGTCTGGCATAGAAACGTAAAGCTCGTAGGACAGACAATCTAAACCAGGCGATTTCCCCTTCGTTTAGTTAGTTATTGTCTCCCGTATTTCAGCGGCTGTTATTGACTTTTGCAACATTCTGTTGCGAGTCGCGACAGGCCATCGAGGTAGGTAGTAATGTCAATCCCACGATCCGGCCCTCCACTGCTCCCGAACACTTGGGTGAAGTGCTGCTGAAAAGCGGTATACATCTGTTTGAGATCGAATAACATGGTGGTGCGTCGAGGTGCGCTAAAGATCGGATTAGCCGTCACTTTCTACCCGCCCTCTTGTTTGTTTTACTTCTTCAGAGTACGTGATTTTCGAAAACAAGTTTTCATAGCTCTAGTGTTGGCATTATTTGCTGGTTTGCTAGTTGAATTATTGTTGTTGTTGTTGTTGCTGTTGTTATTGTTATTGTTGTTGTTGTTGCTGACACTGTTTTTATTGTTATTGTCTTTTTCGATTTTATCGGTGTTGATATTTTCGCTGCTGTTGATTTTGTTGTTTTCATTTTTAACGTTGTTGTTTTCATTTTTATTGTTATTGTTGTTGTTGTAGTTATTCTCGGTGAATGTGTTTCCAATGTTATTTGGTCTGTTTAAAACCACAATTTAAAATAGTAGAGTTTTTGTTTCCTTTTAGTCCGTCTCCATTACAGAGACGTTGTCTTCCTCAGTCTTCGCTTCAGTTAGTAATAGCGATTCTCTCTCTCTCTCTCTCTCTCCCTCTCTCTCTCTCTCTCTCTCAGAAATCTTACGTTGCATTCTTTATGTTCGGTATCAGAACCCACATTTATAAATTTTGTGAAAAATCATTTTTTTTTTTCGAAATTAACAAAATTAAGAAAGCCGACATCCTCAACAACACGACTGACACACTTGTATGGAGCAGGTCAGCTCTAAACTCTAAACTCTAAAACTCGAAGAAAAGGTTAGAGATGGTCAAAATAAACAAAAATAATACAAACTTTACAAAACCAATGTGAAGCATAGCTTCTACTCCAATAGTCAATAATAATGATTTCATTTATTGGCTACAAGGGCCGACATATAGGGGACAATACAAAAGACAGGGACAGTGGGGTTTTACAGAAAAATCGAGTAAACAATATGAATAACAATAACAAAGTAACAATAACAAAGTAACAATAAAGTAACAATAAAATTACAAGAAAAAATTCCTCAATAGGGGGGATGACCATCCAGGGTTCGCTCAGGTACCCCACCAATCCTGCACGACCCGACGCTTAAAGAGCACCCTGGAAGGGCACCCCTCTCCTCCTGAAATTTACCTACCTACAACCGCATGACCAGAGTAAGCCCACTTACACGGGCCATTCTCGCCACATTCACCCACCTTTCAGCAAATGTAGTGGGGGGGAGCACTTCTCTCTCCACCCTCGCCTTCCTTTCCAAGTGAAACTTGAAGAAGTTGATGAGGGATTGGCCGAAGAGAAAAGTGTCTGTCTTCAGTCCTTTCAACCTCGTCCACCATACAACCTCATTCGCTACTGCCACCAGACAGAGGAAAATTGCCTGCCCTTCCTGGCCAAAAGAAGGCGGCGGGTCGATCTTCACTATGGACTCGGCCGATAGCCGGATCCGTTCTACACGCGACAACAGCTGTTCGACATAACTCCACAAGTCAGTAATACACGGACATTGGACGAATGCGTGCAGAACGGTTTCGTCGCTCTGCACGCATCTCGGACAGGTCCGTCTGACAGCACTTCCGAGCCTGTAGAGTTTATCTCGAACCGGCAGTGCCCCCGGTAGCACTGCCAAGCGAGGGATATTTGGAAATTATCCATCGTCGCGGGCTCGAAAGTCCTCCAGTACAGACTGGTTAGTTCTACTTCGTTGACTCCCAGAGCCTCTTCGAGTGCGTCGTCGCACTTGCCCACCACTATTCCTCTATAGAACTCGAGAGTGGAAGTTCCACTGACCGCATTTCCCACCTGGTAGAGGGCAGTGAGTGCCTGGCAACATTCCAGATGCCAGTCACCCAGTCTCGGTTTCTTCTTCACCCAGGACTGCAGCTCAGTCAAAGAAACGAGCTGCGGAAAGGTCCGTCTGACAAACGGCGACCACACCTGTTCCCCGTTTAGGCAGAATATCTGGAGATGCCACAGCCTCAGCCCGTGCCTGCGCATCATTAGCCACGGCATGCTCAGCCCTCCACGTAGAGGGTGCTGGCAGCAGATGGACCGCCTCACCAGCGGAACCTGACCTCTCCACAAGAATTTGAAGAGGAGCCATCCAAGATGGCGAGGCGCGAACGGGGGCAAGAGACGACGGTCAGACGGTAGTAAATGACGGACGCGATGTACGCGTTCGCCACCTCCGCCCGAACTTTCAGTGATAGCTTCATCCCAGCCCATTTCTGGGTGAGACTGGCTACCCTGCCCGTCACCTCGTCCCAATTCTTATCCACCTGGAGGTCTGGCCCGAACCAAACCCCGAGCAACTTTACCGGTCCGTCCGTCCAACGTCTAACGACGCTATTGGACGGCATGGACTTGCCTCTCCAGGTGTCGAGTTGCAAGCCCACCGACTTTTCCGGGTTGTTTTGCTCCCGTCAACCTTCCATATTCCTCCAATAAGTTGCCGATCACCTCGATTTCTGAGGTGTCCGACATCATCACGGCGATGTCGTCCGCATAAGCCGATACAGCCTTTCCGCGTCCCGGTTCGAGCGGGATGCCCTGCAACGGCTCCAGCTTCCGCAGAAAAGGCTTCTCAATACGTACAGAAGGGAGGAGAGAGGGAACCCTTGACGGACCGATCGGGAGATCTGAAACGGTTCCGAGAGGAGGCCATTAATTTTGACCATCGAGCAGGTGCCGCTGTGCATTGCAGCGATCCAGCTTCTGAAGACGGGGCCGAAGCCAGCTGCCTTGAGGACAGCCTCCCGGTACCGATGGTCGACCCTATCGAATGCTTTCGATTGATCTAAATTGATCAGAGACCCACCGAAGCGAGGTTTACACCCTACCCTCTCTATGATGTATCGCATTAGGTGGAGGTTGTCGTGTATGGACCTGGTTGGGATTGCGCAAGTTTGCCCCTCCCCAACCAAATCCCCGACGACAAGCGCCAACCTCTTCGCTAATACCATGGCCAAAATCTTAAACTCTGTGTTGAGCAGAGTTATGGGCCTGAAATTGTCTAATGTGTCCCTATTTGTTCTCGTCTTTCCTTATCAGCGTCACTACGCCCCGGCTCACAGAACTGGGAATACTCCCGTTTTGCTGTCAGTTATAGTAGAGGGCTTCGAGGAGATTGGAGAACAAGTCTGGCACATTTACGTAAAGCTCGTAGGGCAGACCATCCAAACCGGGCGATTGCGCCTCGTGCAGCCGACAAGGGCATCCTGAATCTCGGCTGAAGTAATTGGCCTTTCGCAGCGCCGAGCGTCAGTCGTCGAGAGTTGCGGCAAGCCATCGAGGTAGGGACTGAAGTCCGCCACCATCTCTGACCCGCCACTTCCCCCGAACAACCGAGCAAAATATTGGCGAAAGGCCTCACACATCCGCTTGGAATAGTTCAGCTCGTGACCGTCTCGGTCCGTCAAAGACCGAATCGTGGTTTTATTACCACGCTGCGCCTCTGCCACGCGGGCCCATCGAACAGCTTTGGTCCCCTCGTTTCTCAGAGCACGCGCCTTAGCTCTGACAATGCAACCTTCGTGTTTCGCATTGAAGAAATGGCCTAATGCTATTCTCGCCGCTAGCACATTAGTTGCAATGCCACTACCAATAGCCTCGTCTAACTTATCTACCAACTCCCCCTATTTCTATTTTTCTCTAACGCTACTTCTTTGCTAAATTCTATCGACATTACTCTAATCTCTCTTTTGAGAGCCCCCCACCATCTATCGTTGACGACTCCCCCTGTCAACCTTTTCTTAACTAAATTGTTGACATGGTCCCTGTAAGCCTTACGTGCCGGAAATGACATGTTCAGCTTCCAGTAACCAGGTCCTAATCTACGCGTCTTATCTAGGTCGATCATACAGATCACAAACTTGGGATCTGAATAGGCGACCGTTTAAAAACGTGGACAGCTTACACTATTTCTGTCTATTTTCCTAATGAATATCCTGTCTATATACGATCTAGATGACCCTAGACGGTTAGTGCAGGTCCACACTGGCGCATTAGGGAAATCTAGTCGGTACTTGTCAGTCAGTTGGAACTGGCTAATCAGGTTCTTGAGGCTTTTGCACCCCCCGCTCCTATCGGATACTCCCACACAGTCCCAGCGTGCGTCTAAGATGCCGTTCCAGTCCCCCGCTAACAGTAAAGGACGAGACATACCCAGAAAGGATTCCAGGCGTCTAAAGAAGTCCAGCCGTCCTGCCACCAGTCTAAAGGCACCACCTTCGTTATAGTTCACGTCCAGGACCACCAACTTCCCGTCCGCGTCCCGTAAGATCGACCTTACCTCGAAATCCAGGTCTTTCCTAAACAGCACTGCGACCCCGCCTCCCATTCCCGGCCGGCTAACAGATACAATGATCTGATAGTCGTCGAAAATGGGGGCTAGTGCGTGCGTGTCGTAAATCCTGGTCTCGCTGACGGCGATTACATCCATTTCTAGAGACCTGAGGTCGTTGAGCAGGTGACCCTGCTTCCAGGACGATCCCAGGCCTCGAACATTTAAACATCCTACTCTTAATACGGCCATGTTGGCAGGTTAAAAAGAGAGAGAGGAAAGGTTTACTTACCTTCCGGGCTCTTGTGAAGGTCGGGTTGTTCGACCTCCTTAGTTGGTGGGATTTCTTTTGGGAACACCTTTAAAAGTCTTGAAGTTGGTTTTACGTTCGGGATTCCCACGTCTCGTATTTCTTTGTATAAATCGAGCGACATTCGCACCAGAACCAAATCTTCCGGCAAGCGAAATGTGCTCGATTTAAAAATAACCCCCTCTTTTTGTATATTTTCACTTCGTGCTACGAGGGCCATCAGTTCCTTGTTGGACCTCCTGACGAGCACGAAGTTTTGTATGTTTTGTTGGTGTTATTTTATTTGTTTGCGTGGTTGTGGTGGTGATGGTTTTGGTGGTGGTGTTTCGGTTGTGTCTGTGTTAGTTGTGAGTGCGGTGTCTGTGGTTTCAGATGTTTGTGTGTATATTTGTTCTTGCGTCTGTTTAGGTTGTTTGCGTTTGGGGAATTCTGGTGATGGTGATGGTGGTGTTGATGTTGGTGTTATTGGAGAGATGTTTGCGTAGGTAGTGTCTGCGTTTTTTATTGTGGGGGATTTTGTGCTTTGTTGAGTTTTTCTTTCTTTTTGCGTTTCCTTTTTTGTATTTTGGGAGATTTTGGTTTTCCCTCATCTTCGCTACTGGTAGATGAGGGGTCTGTGTCTGTGTGTAGGTTTATGGTTTTATTGGTGTGTGTATTTTTTGGGGGGGAGGGGGAATTTGACAGCTTTCCTCGTTTCCACCCTGGGTGGTCAATGTTGGTGGTGGTCTTTCTATTGGTGTTGTTGTTGGTGGTTTTGCCGGTGCTGGTATTGGTTGTGGTTCGCCCCGGCGTCGGCAGCAGTGGAGCCTTTCGACCCCTTGCCTCTTTCGGCAGTCGAGGGCAGAAGGCTCGCAAATGGGTTTTTTCCCTACAAACAAAACACTGCGGCCTTTTGCCTTCGGTCATAATGTGAATGACCGTCCCATTCTGAAGGCGGATGTCGTCCGGGATTGTCTTCCCATTCTCGGGCCTGATCTGGAGAAGGATCTCCAGGTCAACCCCGGACCAGTCCTCTCTGGCCGTTCTGGTCACTTCTATAGGGACGGTATCCGTCCCCTCCACAATCACACATCCCAGAAGCCACCACATGTCCAACCCTGGTGGGATTCTGGGAATGCGGAGACGGGCCGTTCTTTTCCCATGTGGGAGGGGTACATTATGACCTTGTTGGTTTTGCAAGGAGTCATAGCGTGTTTCATAGCGAGGGCTTCTGACTTGAACAACACCGATATGGTGCCGTACTGTCTGCCCCTCTCTATGTATTCGGTGTCTTCTCTGATGCACCTCAGCGCGACTTCGACATCTTCTTGTGGGATTAAAGTTGCCCTTTTGGTTTGTGCTGAGATGCGTCTATAATGCACCGTTCTGCGCTCTACTGCCTCAATAGCTTCTACCGGGACAGTTAAGTTGGCCCAGGTTTGCTCTTGCTTGATGAGCTTCCATGCCTGGGCCACCTTTTCATCTTTGTTTGAGAGGTCCATGTTGAAGCATGGCCTCTTTTTTGCTGCTGCCACAGCGAAAGTGTTCTTCTTGTTTTCGTTGGGGGTGTTGTTGTCGTTGTCGTTGTTCTTGTTGGTGTTGTTGTTATCACTGTCGATGTTATCATTGTTGTCTTTGTTGCCACCGTTGTTCTTGGTGCCGTTGGTATTGTTGCTGTTGGTGTTGTCGCTATTTGTTTTCATGTTAGTGGTGTTGATGTTGTTGTTGCATTTGTCATTTTTTTTTGTTATCTGTATTTTCGTTGTCGATGTTACTGTAATATTTTTCAAAATTAGAGTTCTCATTGGTATCATTGGTGTCTTTGTTTACATTGTTTGTGGTGGTGTTTGTGTAATCAATTTGTGTTAATTTCGCGGTAGCGCTCCTCTCAACTTCTACGTCGTTGTCGCACGACAGCAGACATATCGCTGGGGCGCGTGGCTCAGCCATGTCTTTTTTTTCCGTAAATTTTTTAAAATGTAAAAAAATGTTCACATATTTGGGCCAAAAGGCCCAAATATTATACTTTCCCCTTCACAGGGCAAAGTCTAAGGGCTTATATCCCTTACACAGCAAGAAATATTTAACAACAAATAATTTTAAC
Organism: Eledone cirrhosa; assembly: GCA_964016885.1. Lineage (NCBI taxonomy): Eukaryota > Metazoa > Mollusca > Cephalopoda > Octopoda > Eledonidae > Eledone > Eledone cirrhosa. The sequence goes on along the minus strand of OZ024741.1, from coordinate 206,887,409 downwards.
AGGCAAATAAAACGACTTACTGGGAGCGAGCAACATACGTCCGATTAGACCAATAATAATAATAATAATAATAAATGTTTCTACTTTAGGCACAAGGCCAGCAATTACCCAGTGCATTACTGGTACTTTCTTTTATCGACTCCGTAAGGATGAAAGGCAAAGTCAACCTCGGCGGGATTTGAACTCAGATGGTAAAGGGACGTAACTATGTTGGAAAGCATGGCGTCCGACCCTCTACCGAAACTGCCAATCCACCGCCCTTTAATAATAATAATAATAATGCTCAAAATTGTACCGAAAGAGAAGACAATAGACCAGGGGATATCCAAGGAGGAAATAACAACAAGGAGGAAGAGCAACCTTCATGAAAAATCCCTTCATAGTACCTTCTTTAAGAAAACTGAATTTAGAGATCCACAGACATAGAACCGGTTAAAAAGAGGAGACCTTAAAAAAGCTACAGAAGGAATGCTAATGGCTGCGCAAGAGCAAGCTCTCAGGACGAAGTTGGTGAAAAACCATATTGACAAGGAAGAGGCTAGCTCACTGTCGAGGATCTGTGAAGAGAGAGAGAGAGGAGACTGTGGCTCTCTATAAAGGCTGGAGACATGATCTGATAGGCAGGTTGATCCACTGGCATCTATGCAAACTAAATAATTTACCACATTCTGAGAAGTGGTATGAGCATAAGCCAGAGTCGGTGATAGACAACGATCAGGTGAAGGTGCTATGGGATTCTAGGATACAGATGGACAAGACATTAGAACACAATAGGCCTGACCTGGTGGTTTTGGACAAGGACAAAAGATCGCGCCTGGTTGTAGATGTAGCCTGTCCATTTGACACGAGAGTGCAATAAAAGGAGAGGGAGAAAATTAACCGATACCAGGACTTAAAGTGGGAGTTAAAAAGGATTTGGAACTGCCATGAAATCAAGGTCGTCCCAATTGTCATAGGCGTACTAGCTATTATCTCAAAGAGTTTCCAAGGATGGTTAAAGAAGATTAGTCCAGCCCCCCCCCCCCGCCCCCCTTTTTTTTGGAACACCTCAAAAGGCATGCTTGCTGGGAACAGCAAGAACCCTCCGATACGTCCTGAATATCTGAGGCTGCAGGTAGTGGCTTGATGTTCATTTCAACAAACTTTCCAGTTAATAACATAAATGACTGAGACTCAAAGAACTATAATGATTCCTTTATTATTGGCCACAAGAGACGAACACAGAGGACAATACAAAGATGAGGACAGTAGAGTTTTACATGCAATCGTGTAAAAAAATGAACAAAAACAATTAACAAGAAAATATCAATAACAGAATTCCCCAATAGAAGGGATACTACCCGGAGGTGACGTTAGAAACCCCACAAATCCCAACCCACCCTAATCTCCAAGAGCACCCAAGGGGGGCGTCCCTCTCTGCCATCATCTGCCCAGCCTATAGACGCATGTTCAGAGTTGGCCCATTGACATGGGGCCATCCACCCTTCAAAGAACATTCTAGGGGACAGCATTTCACTCTCCAGTCTTATCTCTCTTTCCAAGCGTAGCTTGAAAAAATTGGCGCAGGCTTGGCCGAAGAGGAACGTGTCTGTCTTCAGACCTTTCAGTTGCGTCCACCACACAACCTTTTTCTCTACAGCTATTAGACAGAGGAAAATTGCCTGCTCTTTCCGGCAGAGTGACCTTCACTCTGGACTTGGTCGATAGACGGATCCGTCTCACACGCGATAGCAGTTGTTCGACATAACTCCATGAATCAGCAATACATGGACACTGGACGAGTGCGTGCAAAACGGTTTCGTCGCTCTGTGCGCATCTCGGACAGCTCCGTCTGAGTGCACTAGTGTGCCCATGGAGTTTATCTCGAACCAGCAGGGCTCCCCGTTAGTGCTAACAAGCGAAGGATTTCTGAAAATTGTCCATAGTCCACGGTTCGAAAGTCTTCCGGAAAAGACTAGCTAGATCTTTCTCGTCGACGCCTAGAATCTCTTTGAAAGCACTGTCGCACTTTACCACCACTAATCCTCTATAGCTCTCGAGAATGGAAGTTGCACTGAACACATTGCCCACCCGGTAGAAAGCAGTGAGCGCCTGGCAACATTCCAGATGCCAGGCGCCCAATCTCGTTCTCTTCTTGACCCAGGACTGCAGCTCAGTCAAAGAGACGAGCTGCGGAAAAGCTCGTCTGACAAACGGTGACCACACCTCTTCAGCGTTCAGGCAGAATACCAGGAGATCCCGCAGCCTCAGCGCATGTTTGCGTATCATTAGTCACAGCATGCCCAGCCTTCTACGTAGAGGGTGCTGGCAGCAGATAGACCACCTCACCAATGGAACCTGTCCCCTCCCCAAGAAGTTGAAGAGGAGCCGCTCTAATTTGGTGAGGCGTGAACGGGGTCAAAGCACAACGGTCAGGCGGTAGTAGTTGACGAAAGCAATGTACGCGTTCGGCACCTCCACCCGATCTTTCAGGTTAGAGTAGCTACCCTGAACCAAATTCCGAGCAACTTTACCGGTCCATCCGTCAAGCGACCGACCACCCTGTTGGACGGCATAGACTTGCCTCTCCAGGTTTAGTTTCGTTGCTGTCAACCTTTCATATTCCTCCAAGAAGGTGCCCACGACCTCGATTTGCGAGGTGTTCAACACCATTACGGTGATGTCGTCTGCATAAGCCAACACAGCCATTCTTCTTCTTCTTCTTCTTCTTCTTCTTCTTCTTCTTCTTCTTCTTCTTCTTCTTCTTCTTCTTCTTCTTCTTCTTCTTCTTCTTCTTCTTCTTCTTCTTCTTCTTCTTCTGTCACTTTGGGGCTCCATATCATATCAGCTGTAATCACTCAACTCAGCGAATAGTGGCTCAACCTGGAGAGACCCCTTAATCTCCGAGTTACGCACCCAATTGAGTGACGTCACTGAAGAGATCCTTCGGAGGAATCCCATTTCGGTTGCTTCTATTCGCAATCTTATTCTTTCGGTCATTACCCAAAATTCATGACTATAGTTTGAGATAGTTACGAACACCGAATTAAAGATAGCGAGTTTTGCTTTTTCGCCCACACCCCTTCTTCTCATGCACCCGCTTCTGCAATTCGTTTATTTTATTTAATCTCCTGTCTTCCATCACTCATGAACACGGCCCGAAGATACTTCCACGTAAATCTGTGAAACTCCTAAATAATATATAGATAGATGTAGATACCCTCTACGTAGTTAATACTATGTCCCCTGCAAATTCCAGCCGACTGATTTTACACTTGCCAATCGTGATACTACTTCTAACCCGGCCGCGCATGTTAATTCTTTTCATGAAAACAATTAACAGCAACAGTGACAGTACACTCTCTTGGTGGAGCCCGACTCCAATATTCGATTTAGCACCATTTATCCGAACACAAATCGTCGGGCATTCGCATAGTGTCATCAGAGTAACAAAACGCTGACCCCACACTCCTGTCTAATCATCCACAGCAGGTCCCGTGCCTTTTCAACGTCAGCAGGTCATGTGCCTTTTCGACGTCAACAAAGCAAGAATACACCTCTTGGTAGTACTCCCACGAGTGAGTGTGTGTGTGTGTTGCTTGACAGTTACGATAACTTATTTTATTCAATTAGAAGCATATGGTTGTATCTGATTTGAAAGTATTTTCTTTGGTCCTATGTGATATTCTATCGTTTGAAGATTTTTGGTAAGTATACTAGGTTGCTGGTTAACGTTTTGGGAAAAGTGACTTATTATCGACGACGGTTCATGCTTAGTAGTTACACTCCTATACAGGATTTGGGTAGGATAAAGTTAAACACAGGGTTGTTCGGGCGAGTTAATATTTAGATACTGTTTTTAGATACTTTCATTTTTTAGATACTTTTATTTTTTATATACTATCTTTTTGAAGAAGACTTATTTGTCTAGATTAATATCTATTTGATGAGATAATATATTATTTATTGATTCCTTTAGTTCATATGTCTATGTTTATTTAGCCTTTTATTGAATATTTTAGATAATTTTATTTTGCAGATATTTTATCTAATAATTTATTTAGATAAATTTTGATAATTCTATCAATCCTTTTGTAATTGTTGTTATGATATATACCTTTAGTTAATATTTATGTTCTCGTGTTTTTGGATTATACTAAATTTCTGATTCGTGTCTCCTCTTTGTGCGTTATATGAGTTTGTTTTAATCTATTTTGGTTTGATATCTGATTTTAACGGTAATTTATTAGATCATTTATTAGTAAGCCCAGTGACTTTACACTGTTAGTTTGATCAGATAATGTCTGATGACCCAATGAGAAGCAGGTCAAACCCCAGAGCAACAAGACTCACTATTTATAACAACATGAATATTTAAACTCTACTTCAGTATTTTTTCTCTCGGTCGTCAACTATATATATATATGAATGAAGACATTAACCACTAATATCATATTAGAGAGACAAATGGGCGATGCTAAAACTAGTTCGAACATAGACTAACATATACTTAGCAATCAAGTTGATTGGTAGAGAACAATACACGCAAACGAAAGAAACGCGTAAGAAGGATTTTATAGATACATTAAATAAATAATTAGGTGTAGCAGAGCTAAATTCCAAAGATAGTGTAAGAGGATCCGCATTCTAGATGTTCCAATGTGTTACAATGATTAACGTTCTCAACTAGAAGCGAAGTGAATTAAAAATGAAACGCATTTAGTATACACTACGCAAATCCGATACAGGAAGATTATTTTTACTACGTATGCAGGGAGATATAAGTCTTCTGAGACTAGAATTCTAATATATAATATCTACTATTGGACGACAAATATATCTTGCAAAATATAGTAAAACAAATACCACAAATAGCTACAGAGCTTGAGCACAATAAAAGATTATTTTTCCGTCTTGATATATAAAACAATGGCTGAGGTAAACTAAAAGCTGTGAAAAAGATGGAACAAAAACTACAAAAACTATTTAAAAAATAAAATATTAAGCTGAAAATAGGATTAGAGAATGTTGGGTTAAAGCGATTGCATACATAATTACTACTTTGTCCAAATTTGAGATGGATGAACATACCAGAAGTGGATAGAAATCACTCCATTGGCCGGGAACACAAAAAGGGAACGGAACGAAAATTGATTCCAGCTCAAGTGAAAATACTACCATTAGAGACTAAGTGTACTTTTATGTGATTTCTACAACTATCAGCCGAATATCTTCAATTTACACTACATATATACTGTAGCGGTTATCAGGCCTTCGTACCGGTCTTTATCGTGCTCAATTTGATTTATAAGGTGTCTATTGGCATCTATCGTAATGCCCATTTTCCTTAAAATAAAAGATGTCAAAAGGTATTTAAATCCTGCAGAATTGGCAGTATCGGTAGAGGGTCGGACGCCATGCTTTGACGCATAGAGTTACGGCCCTTGCCATTCTGAGTTCAAATCACGCCGAGGTTAACTTTGCCTTTCATCCTTACGGGGTCGATAAAATAAAGTACCAGTAATGTATTGGGTAATTGCTGGCCTTGTGCCAATAGTAGAAACAATTATTTAGAATACCTGAATACAGAAAGTAATAAAGAAAATAATAGAAAAATGTATTCTACGGAAATTATAAAACATTTACAGAACTTCAGTATATATAGTGTTTTTAACTTTTTTCTTTGAAGCATATATGAAGAGTTTGTGGGAACTGCCTATTCTGGAACAACCTACATATAATTGACCATGTGAGAAACAGCCATCTTCTAGATGGAAACAGACAACCTGCTGTGTTTGGTCTTGGGGCTTGTTGGTGGTCATTGCGTAACTGACTCTCACAGGGAATTGCAATTGTTTGAAACAAAAGCGGACATCTGTTGGTTTTAGTGGTGTAATAGGTATACTTACATTGTCTCCATTACCACAACCAGTGCGGATTTTGGCTTCGATAATGTGATGCTGTAGTTCAGGCACAACCATACACGTCCCATTGCACAATCTTGGCTGGTCCAGGAGCAGCATGAAGAATGCGCCCCTCTTCAATTTTAGTTTGAGTGGTGGGATACGGGATAGTTCTAGACTGTTGAGAAATTAAATGGTATAATGAACTGCGCCGTTCTCGTTGACAACTATGTCATTTTATTTATAAGTCTAGCTACCTCCAGAGATTATTTTTGGAGCAAGGATTGCTCTTTCACACAGCCATTCCTCCTTGGAATGAGGAATTTCGAATTTGAGGCACACTTGATTTATTAAGCTAACAACGCTTTTCAGAACAGAACAAAATGATGAAGGATCAAAGCATCCTTCAGTATCAAGAGATATTTTGCTTTCACCATGGATCACAAGCTTTCGAGGAAACTCTGCAAAAATGTTGTTACCGTGAAGTTGTACCTGCATGCTGGTTCTTAACTTTATTTTGGTGATACGCGTCCATAAAGTTGACGATCTTAGGCAAGCATGAACTTGATCTGTGTGAGTCCCTTTGATATTACAAGTAAAGTTTGTCGGAAGTCTCCTGATAAAATGACATTGATTCCTCCCTTAGTTGCTGTGCTGTTCCGGATATCTTTCAGTATTCTGACCAATAGCTCCAATATCTGTCTGTGCGCAATTGTGCATTCATCTTCCAAATTTTCTACACATCTTGGCAACACTTGGGCTACTCGTGAGTTCTTTATATGACACACGGACATTTCATTCAAAATAAGGTCCAAGTGCAATTTGAAAGCAGAATGAGCTGTCCAACCTCCAAGTAAAAGTGTAGCGGCACTTCCAGATGAAGCAACCGCTAAAGCTATCGTTTGTTCTTGTCAAACTTTAGACAACAATAGGTTTATCAAGACGGTTTTACAAGTTCTACCCGGATATTGATAAAAAGTAGGCCACGATTCTGTTGCATAATTGACTCAAGCATAATGTTACATACAGTTTTTGTTTATTATAGAGTAGTTTTCACTCGTTTTCGTTAACATATGAGATGAGGTCTTCAACGTTGTATGAGGTTTCTCATACAATTCACTCTTTAGGCTATACAATTAGATCTATCGATGCGACGAAGATCTATTAAATGCAGTGCAGGTCGTCCATCTATTTCCACCAGTTTGTTTTCAATCTCGATCAAGGCTGTGTTATAATTTTCGTCTGAAAAAGTTACTTCTATGTCAGGGTTTTACGATTGCGCTTCGTGTTTTGTGTTCTCGAACATGCCGTCCCTATGCTTCAGTCAAAGCGTCGATGGATTGGCTATGTCACAATTGTTAGTATAATTGCGAACAAATTTCGGATACTTTTGGTGGTCCGACATAGGGATGCCACAGCAGGTTTTGCATCCCATTGTTTGCCGTCTTCCAACAGACCTCTCCGCATACAGGCCGCTTGATAAGAGTTACAAACAACTCCCTTCACTTTAAAAAGTTCATCAAAGCCTCGAGAGCCTTTGAAGTCCTTAATCCTCATCCTCAAGTGGAAACATACCAACTGTCTTGGATGTATTGTGTAATTCCTACCTAGTGATTCTGCTTTACGAATTTCAGCATGGTTTTCTACTGGTCTTCCTGTTTTCGTCAGTTCAATTTTCCTCTCTGTTTATCAAAGGTGTAGTAAGATGGTAATTGTCAGTTCTACAAAGTTTAAAACATGCTAGCAAAATTGTCTTTCTTGGTACTATGGCTTGTTGGGCAATATTTTGTATTTTGGGCTGTTGGGCATTATTTTGGGCTGTTTTTGCACATGTGGGTAATGGGCTTGAATTGGGAATAAAAAATGTACCAAAATGCTTTGTTACTGCTGATATATTGGCTGTGTTGAAAGGTGGAAACCTCGTCAGACATGTTTCGTTGCTGTAGCGCAAACATGGCAGTATCACAACCCTTGTTGACATATTTGCACATATACATTATAGGATCCACCCTCTTCACACGAAAATAAAACTAGGAAAAATTATCTCAGCGATCCTCCTCTGGTAATTTTCTATAAATTCGAACGGGTGAGAGATGTTTATCTGTAGCTCCGAGAGTCCGCTCGTTCCAACTCGCCTCCGTTTTTTTGTTTTTTTGTTTTTTTTGGAAAAGTAGTTTTGGCAAGTGAGTCGGGTGTTATAACGGTCGAAAACAAACGAAAAAAAAGACATCGAAAAGAAAAAAGTCCGTCTGAAGAAATCTCCGATTCTGGGAAAATCCGAGCGTACCCCATCTCACTCCACCACCGTTTTTCGAGAAAACATTGATTGTAAGAATGTCGGAGGTTAGATTAGTAGAAATCACGATAATTATTACCAATTTCATTTAGTGTTATTAGCGCTCAACAAACAAACTTCCTTTTTATAAGTATTATAGTCATACACAACATACCAACAAAAGATAGCTCGCTAGATCCGGCCTACATCTTAACGGAGTTATTACTAGACTTACGAATACACACAACATACACCAAAATAGTACTACGAGGCACTGCACAAATATAATGCAGAGAGATTTGAGTACCAAAGAAATGATAAAATCATACCTGAAAAAGACGCGTTTGGCTACACTCAGTCGTACAGAGGAAACACGGAACAAAAATAAGAGCAACCATGTTGCACAGTTTCTCGATTCAACCCTGGAATAACTGTGACAAGTGTTTTCCAGAATAGCTTTGAATTCACGAATACCTTGTGATGAGAGGAATTCAGTAGACAGAAACTGTGGAAGGCCGTTACATACATGCATGTATATATATATATATATATATATATATATATATATATATATATATATATATATATATATATATATATGTGTGTGTGTGTGTGTGTGTGTGTGTGTGTGTGTGTGTGTGTGTGAGAGAGAGCGAGAGTATCTTGTAAATCTGTATTTGCATATACCATGGCGTGGTTCATGTGTATGTAAGTCTGAGGGTGTGCATATGAATGCGTGTGTGTCGTTCATTATGCTTTATTTAATTCCATATAAAAAATTTAAATCAATATATAGTGCTGAAATGCAATGCTTTATTCAGTAGACCATAGCAATTAATGAATATATTCGATTAGAAACAAGATTTCTTTTGTGAGGGTGCATGGCATATAGCTAACTGAATTAAGAAATATACAAAAACAAATTCGCAAATTAATTGAACTAATTCTATGTATACACAGCAATCTTACTATAATTGCAATTGTAATTAGAATGTGCTCTCTCTCTCTCTTAATCTCTCTCTCTTTCTTTCTCTCCCTCTTTCTCTCCCTCTTTCTCTCTTCTCTCTCGTTCTCTCTCCCTCTCTCTCTCTCTCTCTCTCTCTCTCTCTCTCTCTCTCTCTCTCTCTCTCTCTCTCTCTCTCTCATATATATACTGATAATAAATCGCGGCAAAAGAATTTGACAAGCTACGAAAATATAAAGATCTGCTTATTGAAATTGAGAAAATGTGGCACCTCAAGGCCGTTACAATACCAGTGGTTGTGGGAGGACTAGGAATGATTAGGAAAGGAACAGACAATATTTGCGAATGATTCCTGGTTTACCCTCTCTGCACAAGGTGCAAAAAATTGTTTTGACTGGTACTGCACACGTATTGAGAAGAGCACTATCGCTGTAAGATTGATATCCCTCCTTGTATTTACATATGCATGTGCATATGTGTATATATGTATACTGCTGTTTTTTTTTTATTATAATCAATGTGCCGTATTAACTGGCTTACCAATGCACACTGTGAATTTATTTGCCCTAGGTCTCAGGAAGACATTAGGCATATATCTCAGAAACAATAATGAAAGAAAATAAAAATGATAATAATAATAATATATATATATATATAGATAGATAGATAGATAGAGAGAGAGAGAGAGAGAGAGAGAGAGAGAGAGAGAGAGAGAGAGAGAGAGAGAGAGAAAGAGAGAGAGAAGATTTTTTTTTTTAAACGGAAGGACTAATATATCTTTGACTGTTGTCTCACTCACTCAATGCTTTAATTAAGCCAGTATCATTAAGATACCAACCAAAAGGAAAGCAGAGTACACACTAATACATTATATAGTGATAGGAACGATTTCGTGTGGGTAGAGAATTTGATTCTCTGGCCCCGGACTAATGTACTAGTTTCTGCTACCACATCTGTTGGCGACAGTCCATGTTTAACTGCGTGCACACAAATTAGGTAATGCTATTAAACATTACGTAATCGACTAAGAGTAGCTTCATTGGCAGGGAATTAGCCTCCTCGGAACAGGTCAAATACGAGCCTCCTGTATATAGTGATATAGTGTGGAATAGCCATTATAGTAGTCAGCTCCACTTATTGTGTCATGTGATAGTGAAGGGGAGCTAAGCTAGTATTCCTTATTTTTGCCATTAAGCACTCAACCAGGCCTACCCCCCCCCCCACACACACACACAACACACACATACAGTATGCTTTCTTTTAGGTTTCCGGGTAATTTACAACTTGCAAGGGATATTTGAAAGAGGATCTGTAATGGTTTTGCTAATGTTCGCTTGCATGTTTTTAGGAAGTTTGTTGGGAAACCATCAGGGTCAGCTGCCGAATTTGGTTTCATTTCGTTTATGGCTGATATTATATATTTTACCTTTATATCTATGTTGTTCATGGTTGCCGTTCCTCTGTGTATTGCAGTAGTGTTGAAGAACTCATCTTGCTTACTTATTTCCATGTATTTCATTGGATGTGTGAAAACAGTTTTCTATTGTTCATTCAGTACCTCACTTATCTCTTGGGGTCTGCGGTCAGTGAACCACTTTTACGGAAAAGCGGCGCTATCCCGTTTTGTATCGAAGCGATCTCTTTTGTAAATTTAAAGAAGGCCTTAGGGTTCGTCTTTATGTTTTATATAGGCTTTGCTTCTATTACTGCCTACTCCTTTTCATGGGAGAATTCTATTGAGGCTTCTTATTCTTATGTTGCTTAATTGTAAATATATCCCTAGGGATAGATGCTTGTGAATTGTTCTTTAGAGTACTTTACTGGGATCTACCAATTCGTGATTTTGTATAAGATACTCTCTATATATTTGCTTCTCTGAATGAGAATTGTTTAGCGATGTCTTTTTATTGAGATTGTATGTATATTCATGACAAATTGAATTATGTATAATATATATATATATATATATATGGAAAAGAATGAAAGGAAATTTCATTTCTCACTCTTAGTACGGCTGATACCTAAATATAAGTATGTATACGTACATACATATATGTGTACAGACGTACACATATATATATGTATGTATTGGTTTACCGAACATTTATTATAATGTTCGGTTTGTTTGTAAACAAACAGCCCGAATTACGCCGTACAGTGCTCGGCAACCATCGTCGCCCTTTTGTTCAACACTGACACAGGAACGATGTTTCAAGCTTATTAGCTATCGTCAGCATTATATACCTTTCTGTCAGATGATTGAACGTTTGAAAGTATATACTTTCCTTATGCATATTAACGGCTGAGCAGCCTAATTTGCATATCGAGTGAGTTAGTCGGCCGGGCGGACGAACATGATACATGGAAAATAATGAAACGAAATTTCATTTCTGACTCTTAGTACGGCTGATACCTAAATATAAGTATGTATACGTACATACATATATGTGTACAGACATACAGTAGTATGTATATATATACATACATGCACACATATTACGCCGTAATTCGGGCTGTTTGTTTACAAACAAACCGAACATTATAATAAATGTTCGGTAAACCCATACGTATATATATATATATATATATATATATATATATATATATATATATATATATATATATATATATGTGTGTGTGTGTGCATGTATGTATATATACATACTACTGTACGTCTGTACACATATATGTATGTACGATTACATACTTATATATATATATATAAATATATATATAAATATATATTTGTGTGTGTGTGTGTGTGTGTGTGTGTGTGTGTGTGTGTGTGTGTGTGTGTGTGTGTGTGTGTGTGTGTGTGTGTGTGTGTGTGTGTGTGTGTGTGTGTGTGTGTGTGTGTGTGTGTGTGTGTGTGTGTGTGTGTGTGTGTGTGTGTGTGTGCGTGTGTGTGTGTCTAGTTAAATTATGGTGAACGGGTAAATATTACAATAAAATGAAACTATCCTACCAACTTCAAGACAGAAACTCCTTTTATTAACGTTCTGATAATAAGATACAAGCAATCAAGAGGTCTTGCATAGACTTAGCTGATCTACGATGTTTCGAATAATTTACAATTTTGCAGTGGGAGTGAACGTTTTCTTAAAAACATATTAGATCTCCTATGCGAACCATATTTACCCAATACTTGCGTTAGTTTAAACCCCATTAGAGATTAAGTGTAAATAAATTATGCTCTGATTTTCCTAGGTATCACGAATTTTTTCTACGTAGTGGATATATGATCACACTTTCAAATGAACTGTATTTCATTCTTTACTGCCGATTTCCTCCACAAAATCGAAAAGAGAGCAATCCGCTTAAGGAAGGAGCACAGGTAGGCGGGATGGCTGTTACAGCGGGAGTCACTGGCCATTCCTTTTCGCCTGCGGCATATATTCTATCACTCCTCCCCTTTCCCCCTTTCCTTCGTTGCTTCATTCACCTTTTTATTTTTATTTTTCTCTTTCCTTTTCTTTTTTTTTGAACCTAAGGCAGTGGAGATTCCCGGCGCTTTTGACCACCCGACGACATCCCTACTCACTGCTATAGGAGTAGAGTTGGCTACCCGCAAGTGTAACCCCCGCAAATTGAAATGACTGCAGCAGTGTATCTCCCTCGCCATCCTCCGGAGCAATGTTTTCTTCATCCTGCTTGTCGGGAGCGCGAGGCTAGCAGGCCCTTAAGTTTCATTTATTGGTGGTGGCATGTGCAATAAATTTACTTAAACTTTAGCAACATAGTGACTCCTTCGAGAAAATGTTTCTCTTAGCTTTAAAACTACCATTATTCGCAAATATATTTGGAATTTCTCTTCCATTTTAACTACTAAACTTGGAGTTTTATATTTGACTAAGTATAAGTTAGGAATTTTTACATCCTTTGTTTAAATACTTTAATGTAATAATATATTCACGACTATGGTTATCTTATGAATTACCTAAACACTCATAGCAACAATCTAATGTATCCTTAATTCTTTTTTTTTTTATTTGGATTCTTTAGTAGATAATTTCAATTTTATTAATATCTATTTATTCTTTAAGAAATTCACTTTTTTTTTTTTTTTAATTCATATTTATTTTTTATTTTTTTATTTTTTTTATATTTTTTATATTTTTTGTAGTTTTTGTTTTCTTAATTTTGTATTTCTATACTTTTCTTAATTTTGTATTATATATTTTGAAATTTTTATTATATAAATTTTATGTTATTCTCCTCTTATCTTGAGGCCTTAAATGTGATTATAGGTAATGTTTGCTTTATCCTCTTAAATGATCATTTGGTTTCTTAATATTATTACTTTTAATTTTATTATTTCTTTAAATTATCAGATTTCCATTTACATTAATTCTAAATCCCTAAATATATATATATATCTAGTTTATGCCTATTAATAGCTGAGCTTATTGTAATTTATTCAATAACTATAATAATTTTAGGTAAACATTAATTCCTCTATAAAAAATTAAAGTTTCTTTGCTCAAAACATTGTCAATGTTAACAGTGACTGATGATATACCATGTATTGTTAACACTTAGTTATCAGTTAAGCTCTTACAACCTTGTGTTTGACTAGTCATTAATCAAAGTATATTTCATTCCATTTTATTGAGTTTCTATTTCATTGTTTATGTAGTATAATTTAATTCACTGATTTTATATTCTAGGTTTGTTTGTCCTAACAAGGTGTGTCAGAAAAGAAACAGGACTGGGGTCGCAAAAGAATATTTCAAATCCAAATTATAAACTACAAATTTTCCCCTTCGAAATAATCCCCCTAAAGTCGAACGTACGTTCCCATCCTCATTCGCCATGCCTCCATACACTCCTGGAAGGATTCTTCCAGGATTATTCGTCGTCACAGCCTTCTTGATGGCTTCCACATCTGGAAAACGGATCCTTTTGATGATCCTCTTGAGCTTGGGTAAACGGAAAAAATGCCTGGTTCAGTTTCAAGACAATATAGGATGTTGTGACACACCTGCATGCGCCACTCCTAGTCACCGTTTATCAGCCTCAGCAGCATCTTCGCGAAGATCTTCTGCATGCAAAAATATTCGGTGATAATCTTCCAAAGACGTCGAGGTACATACTCATCCCACTTGCCATCAGTTGAACAGTCACCTGACTCATGCGCTCAACGTTGGCCGCAGTCCTGCTTGTTGAAGGCCTACCACTATTGGGGTCATCTTCCACGTCCTCGCGGCCCTGTTTGAACCTTTTGTACCACTCGAAATCCCGTGAGTGCAACATCATCTCATTTCCGTACACTTGCTGCAGTATTCCGAGTGCTTCTGACGGAGTTTTCCCCAGCGGGACCAGAAACTTCAGGTTGTTTCGCTGTGCTGTGCCCATCACTCGACGGTCTAAAATTGAGAAGCTGTTAACATAAGAATGTGAGAAAATATACAATGGCTGCAGAGAGCTGAGATTACTTCACACGGTGACACAACCCGCTATGTCCTACCCTTCTCATAGCTCTCACAGCACACTAAATCCTGTTACTTTTCTGATGAACCTCGTATATAGCGCTATGTAATTTCCTTCTGGCTTTCTCTAAATCTCACACCTAGCTAACTATAATGACGTTGTTATTTAAACTTAGCATATTATTATAACGTTCTGATTATGTACATTATTTTCCAAATATCATAAGACCCACAGGATATTTGAATGTTTTCCTTCAAATTACCTCTATCTTTGTATATTTTCATCATGTCTCTGAAAACGTATGATTGAGTGAAATTGCGGGTTAAATTTAAATTCCTCGTGTCAATGCTCAGATTTTAATATATAAATATATTGGGAGAGTTTTCATGATTTCCCGTTTATCATTTTTATTTCCTCTTTTTTCCCATTGAAACATGTTTAAGACCAATAAAATGTTATATTTCTTTACCTTCTTTATTTATTAAGTATTATTTGAGTGATATGTGCATTTGCATTCATACAACACGCTGGATTTGTTTGCTCACAGTTTACTTCGTCATTCCGTATGGATTTTACCACTGATGAGTGTTGAACTATATCGGGATTCAAACTTTATTCGCATAAGTTTATTCACCTGATCTGTTACTTTTGTTTTATATATATATCGGTAGGAATAGTTGCTTTACCCGCACTTCCTGGATCATCTGGCTGTTTTTTACGGAAACTGAAATTATCTTTCCGAGTTCGACGTCATAGTAGAGAAAACACACGAACACTTGTTGTATGGGGGATGGTGTAGTCAAGAAGCCAAATGACCTTTCTGGTTTCCTATATCTTATTCACTGTGAAAGATGAAAAGCAAAATCAATCAATCAGTTTTATTTTAACGAGCATTTTGGGGTCTTGAAGTTCTGATCCTTAAAAATATGAAACACCCTAATGTACACCCATATACCCATTGCTATTCAGAATTTAGGATTAGTTTAATGGGTAAGAGGTAACCTGAATTATATTATACATTATATAAGTAAATAGTTATTCTCATTAGCAAATAATTGTTTCTACGTTTGGCACAAGGCCAGCAATTACCCAGTGCATTACTGGTACTAGGCAAACAATGTAAGAAAGCAGGCAAAGCAGATGCACGCAACGAGTGGCAATTAGAGAGAAGTATTATTATTTCGGACGCCAAGGGCGGTGAATTGGCAGTATCGGTAGAGGGTCGGACACCATGCTTTGACGCATAGAGTTACGGCCCTTGCCATTCTGAGTTCAAATCCCGGCGAGGTTAACTTTGCCTTTCATCCTTACGTGGTCGATAAAATAAAGTACTAGTAAAACACTGGGTAATTGCTGGCCTTGTGCCAAAAGTAGAAACAATTATATGGAGTTTTAAATATATATATACATACACACATACACACACACACACACCCACACACACACATATATATATATATATATATATATATATATATATATATATATATATATATATATATATATATATATATATATATGTATGTATATATATATATGTATATATATAGTGGTAGAACAGTGGAAGTTAATATCCGTAGTGGTAGAGCACACAGTACAAGGGACGAGTTAGGTAGAAGTGGTTACACAACAGCTAGTTTCACCATACCTTGAACAATTGTTTCACCTTAACGGATCCTCAGCTCGTAATGGGCATGGTTATAGGAACAGGAAGGACAACCGTACGAACGCGCATGCGCAGAAACCGGTCACTTCACACAGGCAATACTAGAATGCGTGCGACAGGTGTAAGGGAGATAACTTCGAAAATCCGAAAAGATTTTAGTTGATAAGAAAATTACAATGATTCAATCCGGAGCTTTGTAGTTATGCAATAGGTGTTTGGTAACGTGTGGACAACGTGTGAAAAATTCATTTCTCGTGTTTAGGCAATCACTATTGCATAATCTCTTTAGAATAGTTATTCGTTCGTCAATACATAAGCCACACGACGGATTTTCCCTTGCGTATGGCTTGTACTTAGTGATGGCTTTCCTTTGAATGGAGTAGTCTATACCTGAGTCCTTGAGGGACAATACGTGGCTCGCGAGTTTCGTGGATGAACGTCTGTCTGGGTACCTAAAGGTCGACTGGTGGTTCAGGAAACGTTCCTTAAATCAGCCCTCCGCCATGCCCACATAGGATTTGACCTCCTGTGGTTTGTTTGGTCGTTTGGAAATGACCACAGCTTCATAAATTACAGCGGGTGTGTTGCATTGCTGTTGCAAGGAGGTCAAATCCTATGTGAGCATCGCGGAGGGCCGATTTAAGGAACGTTTCCTGAACCACCAGTCGACCTGAACTACGAGGACTCAGATATAGACTACTCCATTCAATGGAAACCCATCACTAAGTACAAGGGATACGCAAGGGGAAATCCGTCGTGTGGATTATGTATTGACGAACGAATAATTATTCTAAAGAGATTATGCAATACTGATTGCCTAAACACGAGTAATGTATTTTTCACACGTTGTCCACACGTCACCAAACACCTATTGCATAACTACAAAGCTCCGGATTGAATCATTGTAATTTTCTTATCAACTGAAAACTTTTCGGACTTTTGCAGTTATCTCCCTTACACCTCTCGCACACATTCTTGTGTTGCCTGTGTGAAATGACCGGTTTCTGCGCATGCGCGGTCGTACGGTTGTCCTTCCTCTTCCTATAACTATGCCCATTACGAGCTGAGGATCCGCTAAGGTGAAACAATTGTTCTCGGTATGGTGAACTAACTGTTGTGTAACCACTTCTCTCTCTCTCTATCTCTCTCAATATGTGCCAATTCTAACAGTTCACATTCATCTGTAGGACAAACGTAGCCCATGTGTCAAGTTTTGTGAAAATCGGTTGCGGACTCCAGACGTTATGACGTTCTGTTGCATTTCACTGCAGTGCTTCAGTCGACTGCAAGGAAGTGGTTAAAGGAAGTTATCTGCCGGGAGGCCCTATAATGAATATCTGGAAAAATGAAAGTGCCCATGACCATCCGGAGTACATAAGTAACCTATGTCTTAAGTTTGGTGAAAATACTGTAGAAATGCATAAGGTTTATAAATACGCGCGCGCACGTACGTGCGTGTGGTGTGTGTGTATTTGTGTGTGCGTATGTATGTGTATGTCCGTTGGGGCATACGTATGTAGTGGCCTAAATCTTCACTATTTACTTTTACTATTATAATAACCTCTGTCATATTCGTTTTTAATTTTATTTAAATCATTCTTAAACTCCGGGGCTGCAAATCATTCTGTTGTTTTATATAGAATATTAGTCTAACGACTCCATTTATACCATAAACTTGGTCTTGTCTTTGCATAACGACATAACGACGTATTATCCTCGCCTCTTTTCCGTTCATTGTCAGGGAACGTCTTCACGAACCAAAACATCGTCTTCCTGTTTTCGTTTAGTTGCAACGTTTCACGAAATATTTAATTCTGCGTTCATAGATTACTCTCAGTTCAATTTGAATGGGAAATTCCTGTTTCATCAATTTTCTCCGTAACCATGGAAGCTTGTAGCTTGAAACTAGACCCAACGCCTCCTCGGCTCATTCTGCATAACCCTGTAAATTTTCGTTGCATTCCACCCAGCCGTTTCGATGTTTATCCGACTACACCTATTTACTTACTTAAATATACAACATCCGACCACTTCCAATTTATATAGTATATATATATATATATATATATATATAAAATATTAAACAAATAATGAATAAACAATTCCTTATATTAAACAAAAAAAGTTCATTATTTAACGATCGTTTCTAGGATATATATGTGTTATAATTGGTATGCATATTCAACAGATCTATGTACAAAATTATACAAAATTATACAAATTATCAAGATTAAATATACATACCAAACACATATATACGCCGTCTTCAGAAAACTTTATTTCTGAAGACGGCGTATATATGTGTTTGGTATGTATATTTAATCTTGATAATTTGTATAATTTTGTATAATTTTGTACATAGATCTGTTGAATATGCATACCAATTATAACACATATATATCCTAGAAACGATCGTTAAATAATGAACTTTTTTTGTTTAATATAAGGAATTGTTTATTCATTATTTGTTTAATATTTTATCTTGACTCTGTATACCGATTATCTTTCACCGAAAGTGGTTTTTCATTACATCTCTTCTTTCCATGATATCCGGAATACATTGAGTTCTTCATACGGATTGGACACTACCGTAAACTCTTGGTAGATTTATCTACATATATATATATATATATATATATATATATATATATATATATATATACTTCTTTTGCAAGGTTTTTTGTATGAAAGCGTGTCGAAACAAATATTGTTATACTTGAGGAGGGTCATATTGTTGTAATAATATTGCCAGAAATAATAACAGAACACCTCACTGTTTGGTTGGTTTTCGCTTTTGTATCATTTATATCTCCATAGTTAATTTATTTGGCAATCAATGTTTATCATTAATTAACCAACGGTCAAATATACAGATATAAATATGTATATATATGTAGTCTATCAAAGTTTTTCGTTGCACATCTGCAATATCATCAGTGGTACTATTATGTTCCCTCCTATTGTATTGTAATGTCTACGCCATTTTTATTTTACTTATTTATTTACTGATGATGTTGCAGATGTGCAACGAAAGAACTTTGATAGACTATATATATATATATATATATATATTTATAACTGTATTTTTAACCGTTGGTCAATCATTAATAATAATAATTGTTTCTACTTTAGGCACAAGGCCAGCAATTAACCGGTGCATTACTGGTACTTTATTGTATCGACCCCGTAAGGATGAAAGGCAAAGTTAACCTCGGCGGGATTTGAACTCAGATCGTAAAGGGACCTAACTATGCTGGAAAACATGGCGCCCGACCCTCTACCGATATTGCCATATTCAACCGGCCCGATTAAAGCTGTGCCACACCGGTGACCGATAGTCATCCGTTTGTTCAACACTGGCTTTGAGGAATAATGAACATGGTTCTGGTTCTTCATCAGGACTGTATGCCTCTCTGCCAGTGTGTCGAACGGTTGAAAGTATATAGTATTTTCTTAAGTATACATCGGGTGAGTTACGACTGGCCTTGCCGTAAATTGGAATTTTATTTCTCGCCCAGCTGATACATAAATGTATCTATGCATGCGTACACACACACACACACACACGTACACACACACACGCATATATATATATATATGTAGAGGTTATATTTAATTTGTTGGGATACAACAACCAAAATATTTTTATATAACTGATATAAACACTCAACAAATTATTGGAGTCCAAACGTGAAGGTTGCATTTTTTCAGGGTATGTCAATATTTATTTATAAAACTAATCTATATTATATTTTATCTGATGAAAGCGCACCAAAATTTGCCTTGGTGGCCCTTGAAATATGAATAATGAAATAAATATGGTTTTATAAATATAGTTTCCATTTTTTAATATATTGTATATATATATATATATATATATATATATATATATATATATATATATATATATATATATATATATATATATATATATATACACACACACACACACACGCACACACACACACACAGACACACACACACACACACACACACACACACACACACACACACACACACACACACACACATACACACACACACACACATATATATATATACATGTACAGTTTTAGGGTGAGAAATAGGATTCTGCCCTGTATGCACAAGCATCGAGCACCAAAGCACCTGCTTATGGCAATTAATTATCTGAATCGTCTCCTTCTATAACGCTTCCTCTCTATATTCTTTCTCACGATACTGTAACATTTTATTATGCATTTATATATATGAATATATATATATTTCGTTTCTGAATTTGTTTAGCAAGATTCTTTATCTGAAATCGTGTGTTGAAACCAAAATCAACATACTGATTGCGGATTTGGTACGGGTGATGAGAAATGTGTCCCGCATGTGCAACCCCGAAGAACTAGAGAGACACATACAACACTTCATCCACCGTATGCAGTTCTCTGGCTACAATCAGAGAGATAGAATCAGAGTGTATAAAGGAGCCAGAACCAAATGGGAAAAAATGGTAAATAATGACATAAATGGGACCTGCCCCTTGTATAGGAGCAAATTTTGGAATAGAATAGAAAGAACTAGGAACAAGGCCAATAGAATAAACTCATGGTATGATAGCAATAAATACCAGAGTGTAATGTTCATCAATACAACCCCTAGAGGCGAACTAGCCTACAAATTTAGAAGGGCCCTAAATAAACATAGTCTCGATATTAAGATAGTAGAAAGACCTGGCACCTCCGTAAAAACACTTATTAGCAAGACATACCCGTTCCAAAGAACCTCATGTATAGATAAGAAATGTATAACCTGTAAAATAAGCCCCCATATTAACTGTAAAACTAGAAATGTAGTATATAGCATAAGATATACTGAAGGACAATGTAGAAACAAAAATATGCTACATAGGTGAGACAGCTCGTAGTATAGGGGAACGAATAAATGAACACTGGCGAGACCTCCAAGATAATAAAGAATCATCTGTGCTCTACCAACATGCTAAGATAGAACACAGGGGTAGATTAGAGAGCATAGAAATAAAAATAGAATCCACACACAGAAAAGACGCAATGTTTAGGCAAATTACAGAGGCAGTAAGCATAAAAGAATTAAAACCAAAATTAAATAGAAAATATGAGTGGAACAGCAACATCACAACTTACAATTAAGGACAAAATGAAAACACACACACACATAGAACAAACAACTTACAATTGAAAACACACACAAAATGAAAACACACACAGGACAAAATGAAAACACACACACACATAGAACAAACAACCAACCAACAATAAATAAATAAATAAATAAACAAATAGAAAAATATAAATAGAAAAATAGAAAAATGAACACAAACACACACAGACACCCGGATGTGGCGCATGCGCAAACTGAGCACACAGCACACACACAGAAACAAAATGGCGTAGGATAGAAGAAAGGAAAGGCACAGAAACGAAGAAAGGAATCCCCAGTCACTGAAGAGGTCACAGAGTGTGTGACGAAAGGACTATGACTATATATATAAACAACTATCTGGTTGTGGAACCAACCAACCAACCAGAAATTTATAAGTTTGTAAGTTTGTAAATTTGTAAATTTATAAATTTATAAATATATAATAAATTGAAGTGAAAGCAACTGGTGCGTGTGTTTCTTATTGGCAACATGACCCTCCCAAAGTATAACAATATATATATATATATATATATATATATATATATATATATATATATATATATATATATATATACATATATATATATATATAAATCAACATATAGAGAGAAGTACACATAGAGATATATTTAATGTCTGTTTCTAACTCCGTTTCGTAATTATATATAGTAATAATAATAAATTTGAAGACTAAAATCCAAAGAGGGCTCGATAAGGATAAATATATATCAAATATATAAGAACCGTTGAGTAAATATTTATTAAAATAACAGATTAAAGTTTAAGCAAAGAATCGCTGCTTTCACCCTTAACGGAATCTTCTGAAACTAACAAAGTCAATCTGTGAACGCAGAAATGAATATTTCAAAAAACGTTGCAGCCGGAGGAAGACAGGAAGACGATTCTTTGGTCCGTGGAAACATTCCCTGGCAAAGAACGGGAAAAAACGAATATAACACGTCATTATTTGGAGCGGTGAAAAACAATTACACGCAAAGACGAAACCACTTTTATGGTATAAAAGAAGTTGTAGACTAATGTTCATTGCCAGAGAACGTCTATATGAACCACCTAATAGAATATTAGTCTACCACTTCTTTTATACCATAAACGTGGTTTTGTCTTTGCGTGTAATTGTTTTTCACCGCTCCAAATAGTGACGTATTATATTCGTTTTTTCCCGTTCTTTGCCAGGGAACGTTTCCACGAATCAAAGTATCGTCTTCCTGTCTTCTTCCGATTGCAACATTTTTTGAAATATTCACTTCTGCGTTCTGTCCGGGTACCGAAAGGTCGTCTGGTGGTTCAGGAAACGTTCCTTAAATAAGGACCGTTTCCTGAACCACCATTTGACGTTTAGGTACTCGGAAAGACGTTTATCCACGAAACTCGCGAGCCACGTATGGTCCCTCAAGGACTCAGGTATAGACTACTCCATTCAATGGAAAGCCATCACTAAGTCCAAGAGATACGCAAGGGGAAATCCGTCGTGTGGCTTATGTATTGCCTAAACACGAGAAATGAATTTTTCACACGTTGTCCACACGTCACCAAACACCTATTGCATAACTACAAAGCTCCGGATTGAATCATTGTAATTTTCTTATCAACTGAAAACTTTTCGGACTTTCGCAGTTATCTTTCTTTCACCTCTCGCACCTAGTATTTCCTGTCTGACGAGACCGGTTTCTGCGCATGCGCGTTCGTACGGTTGTCCTTCCTGTTCCTATAACCATGCCCATTACGACCTGAGAATCCGCTAAGGTGAAACAATTGTTGTCGGTATGGTGAACTAACTGTTGTGTAACCTCTTCTCTCTCTCTCTCTCTATATATATATATATATATATATATACTAGCAGATGTACCCCGCGTTTCTCGGCCATTAAATAGCAGTTGTGTATACCATTTATGTCAATACTTCAGTGCTACTTCGAAAACTATATTTTCACAAAATTATCGGCTTTTTCCAAAAGGGGGCTCCTGCCCCCAGGGGTCCCCTACTCAATATGTGCCAATTCTGAGATGTCACATTCATCTGTAGGACAAAGGTAGCCCATGTGTCAAGTTTTGTGAAAATCGGTTGCGAACTCCAGAAGTTATGACGTTCTGTTGGATTGCACTGCAGTGCTTCAGTCGACTGCAAGGAAGTCGTTAAAGGAGGTTATCTGCCGGGAGGCCCTATAATCAATATCTGAAAAAATGAAAGTGCTCATGACCATCCGGAGTACATAAGTAACCTATGTCTTAAGTTTGGTGAAAATACTGTAGAAATGCATAAGGTTTATACATACGCGCGCGCGTGCGTGTTGGTGCGTATGTATTTGTGAGTGCGTATGTATGTGTATGTCCGTTGGAGCATACGTATGTACTGGCCTAAATCTTCACTATTTACTTTTACTATTTTAATAACCTCTGTCATTTTCGTTTTCAATTTTATTTACATCATTCTTAAACTCCGGGGCTGGAAATCATTCTGTTATTTCATATAGAATATTAGTCTTAACGACTCCATTTATACCATAAACTTTGTCTTGTCTTTGCATGAAATTGTTCTTAACGCTCCACATAACGACGTATTATACTCTGCTTTTTTCCCGTTCGGATTGTAGTTGAAGCCAGCTTTTGACCAAAAGGTGTCCCTTGTAGCAGCAGTATGTTCCTGACGTCTACGCCGTTTCGATGCCAGCCTGTCTTCCCTTGCCTCAGCAGTTTCGTTGAGAAGTGATTGTTGCCGTCGAGTGCGCAGGTCCTGTAAACGGGTCTCCCTGGCCTCCGCAGTCTCGTTTAGAAGTAATTGTAGACGTCGAGTGCGGCGATCAGCAAGGTGGACCTCCCTTACTTCTGAAGTTTCTGCCAAACGTGAGCGTTGTGGTTGAATGAGCTGAGTAGAACGACAGGACTCCCTTGCTTCTGAAGTCTCCTCCAGAATTGTGCTTTGGTGCTGATGGAGCTGCTCATAAGGAGAGGTTGCCTAAATGGGTACAAAAAAAAATAACCCACATGGATGGGATATATTAGCAGTGCGTGGGCATCTTATTCAACATTATAATGGAAAAACAATATTAAAAGAAGACATGAAGGCGAATTAACCATCGAAGTAGTTATAAAAGGATAATAGCAATAACTGTAAATGTAGAAGGTGAGTTTATTAACAGCGAAATAGCAATGTCGATGATATGCAAGTTTAAAAATGCATATTATGAAGGTTTGTATGATACTTTACACTTTGATTGCTCTGGTCAGCAAGAGGGACCTCTATATATTAGATGTTTATTAGCAGAGGGGGAAATAACTAACCCCAGTATTAGAACAGGGGGTTCGCAATGTAAGGGTTTTATTTCTTTTGTTAGAAAACAGTGACCTTTTTCGGTTTGGCATTTCGTAAAATTCTACTGCAGAATCGATTTCATAAAACAGTACTGTATGATCGTTATAGAATTATTTAAATTTAATATAGAGCAATTGTAATTTAAAAATGAAAATGAAACGTACTGTAGAAGCCAACAGTTTATTAACAGCGAAATAACGTTGCCTTTGATATATTATTTTAAATAAGACAATGAATTAAAAAATACTACTTACTGTTAGTGGTGGTTAACATGTATTAGAATTAAAATGAAAATGATATCTGAAAAAACGTACTTGAGAACATGACTCCCTTCTTCGCAATTTAAGGGTTTTATTTCTTTTGATGGAAAACAGTGACCGTTTTCGGTTTGGCATTTCGTAAAATGGTACTGCAGAATTGATTTCATAAAACGGTACTGTATGTTAACAGCGAAAGAACGCTGCGAAAGAACGCAGCGAAAGAAATTGATGAGTTTAAAAATTTGTATGAAATTGTAATTAAGACAATGAATATTGAAAGTATTAGAACAGGGGGAAATAACTCAATTAGACGTTTATTAGAAGAGGGGGAAATAACTAACGCCAGTATTAGAACAGGGTGTTCGCAATGTAAGGGTTTTATTTACGGTACTGTATGATCGTTATAGAAGTATTTAAATTTAATATACAGCAACTGTAATTGAAAAATGAAAATGAAGAATACTGTAGAAAGCAACAGTTTATTAATCTGCATGTTCAAACTTGTATATCATCGACATTGCTATTTCGCTGTTAATAAACAACACTTTACACGTCGCTCCACTTCTCATTGTACGCCGTCCAGCCTCAAGTGCATATTTCTATTTTTATTCCCGAAACTGCTTCTTTATAATAAACTTATTTTATATTTTTCAAATTATTGGTACTGTATGTTAACAGCGAAAGAACGTTGATGAGTTTTAAAATGTGTATGAAATTGTAAATAACTCATCCAAGTATTAGAACAGGGGGAAATAACTCACCGAACGCGATAGTAAATAGATCGTTTTGGGGCCCCAGGGACCACATTTTTCAAGTTAGAGATTTGAAACCTCGTCTATTTGCTTCATTGGCACGTTTTACATAGGTGTGCAAATTTTCATGTCAGTCTACTACCATTTAACCGTGCACATCTGAATTTCAACCACCAGCCATTTCACAAATATATATAATGTAGCAGGTGAGTTTTATTGTAGCACAATAAAGCAATGCAAATATCGGATAAGTAGCACTCAACAGTTTATTGGACTGGTGTATATATAAGAAGAAATTAAAAGATGGTTTAAAAAGTTCCAAGTTCTATTATGCGCATTTCAAAAACAAATATCATCCAGGGACGATATTTGCGTTCTCATCAGATAAAATAGGGAGACATTATATGAAGCTTAAAAAAGACACTTGTGAGCAAGGTAGTGTCTAAACAACATATGATAAATAAATTTAAAAGGATATAGGAGATTGGAAAAAAGGAAATGAAGGGGAGAAAAGTAAGGAAGATGAAGAAAGGAAAAAGAAAAAAGGAGGAAAGGATAACGGATGAAGATTATAAGAAGGAGGAAGGAGAGAGAAAGAGAGAGGAGAGAGAGAGAGATAAACATTTAAACTGAGAAACGCTGTCTCACACAAAGAAATGACTGAAAAAAAGGTTGTAAAATTTATAAATAAATTAAATAAATTAATAAGATTTTAAATTTAAAAGTTAATGGTTTATGGATGATGATGCTTATGATTACAGATATAGAAATTAAGTATACTATTTATTTAGGGTTTAAATAGTGAAGGATTTATTAAGAAGTGCCAAAATTTATTTAAAAAGTGACGATGCCCTTTTTACTGTCTTAAACTGTAACTTAGTAAACCTTAATATTATGAAGAATAATATACTTGATCTATTTAAGCACCATAACATAAAAATTGAATTTGAGAACAACGTTAAATTAGCTAACTTCCTGGATATATCCCTTAATCTTGACCCCGGCCTATATTACCCATACCATAAAGATGAGAATCTGAATTATGTTAATTATAAATCAAACCACCCTATTAATGTTAAGAATGCTATAGTCAGAAATGTTGAAAAAAGAATTTCTAATCTATCTTCTAATAAACTTATCTTTGACGCTAAAGCCAATTATTACAATAATGCGTTATCCAGAGCTGGTGACCCAGAAAGAATTAAATACAATACTGAAACCAATCATGGCAGAACCTATAGTAACATATCTAGTTATAAGCATTCCAATAGCATAAAGAGAAGACCTAGATATAAAAATATGATTTGGTACAACGCTCCCTTTTCTCTTCCTATTATTAATAATATTCCTAAATTATTTTTTAGGACGCTAGCTAATTGCTTCCCTTTTTCACATATTTCTAGTAAGATCTTTAATAAGCATACAATTAAATTCTCTTATTCTGTTATTCTCTTATTCCACCACTTCCAACATTTCTAACATTATCTCTAAACATAATACTAAAATATTAAATAATAAATCATATCCATCCAACCCTGAGCGTCATAATAATAACAATAGTAAGCCCGACGTCAATGTTAACTCTAGGCAAGTCTCCTTAAATACAAATACGACGTCAAACGTAATTTCGTTGAATGTGTGTGTGTGTGTGTGTGTGTGTGTGTGTGTGTGTGTGTGTGTGTGTGTGTGTGTGTGTGTGTGTGTGTGTGTGTGTGTGTGTGTGTGTGTGTGTGTGTGTGTGTGTGTTATTATACGTCCGTACGAAGCTAAGAAGAAATGTGTGTGTATCATCATCATCATCATCATCATTTTACGTCCGCTCTTCCCTGCTCGCAAGGGTGGGAGTAATAGAGTGTGTGTGCATGTAAGTACGAAGCTATGAGCAAAAGTATGTTAATATAAGGGTGTGTATATGAGTATACAGAACGGTGAAGGGAAAAGTGGAGTGAGCATATATAGTCGGCATATATTAGTTGTAAGAGAAGCTGCTATTGATCAAGGGAAAGCGATAGGAATCTAGGGGTGTCATAATGGACGGGGTATTAGAGAAATTGGGGAGGTGATTTGAGTCCAAGAGAGGAATAGGACCCAAGGGGGTGAATCAGACTTTGTTCAGTCTTGGTGCGCGAGGCCTGTGAGGCATGATGTAAAAGGACACCCAGGACTGAAACATGTAGGAAAGAATGACCAGGAGAACAGAAATGACGGACGACAGGAGTAACCAAACCGAGTCGTATGTGCCTCAAATGTTCGGCAAAACGGTCAACCATACGGCTTCCCGTTTGTCCGATATATATAGACCCGCAAAGGGAAGACCGGAGGGCATAGACAGGTGAAGGAATGGCAGATATGGAAAGACCCGTTAGGGCCTGTATATATAATTAGATATCCAAGGAAAATGATATGGCCCATACAGCTAAATAAACTGGAACAACGTGAAATGAAGTATCTTGCTCAAGGACACAACGCATACCCCGGTTCGAGAATCGAACTCACAACCTTTCGAGTGCAAGCCCAATGCTCTATGCGCACACACACACACAAACATATATATGTATATATATATATATATATAAATATAACTATATATATCACTATATATATATATATTATTATATTAGAAAGAGGTGGATTGGCAGTATCGGTAGAGGGTCGGACGCCATGCTTTCCAGCATAGTTACATCCCTTTACGATCGGAGTTCAAATCTCGCCGAGGTTGACTTTGCCTTTCATCCTTATGGGGTCGATAAAATAAAGTACCAGTAATACACTGGGTAATTGCTGGCCTTGTGCCTAAATAGAAACAATTATTATATTAGAAATTAGAAATTATAAGCTTTCACCGTATTTTAGACTGAAGAAATTTCTAGCCTGATAGTGAAGTTTATAACCTTCGGAGAAATGGAAAAAGATGTATGTTGCTGTACAAGGGCGGTGGATTGGCAGTATTAGTAGAGGGTCGGACGCCATGCTTTGACGCAAAGAGTTACGTCCCTTTACGATCTGAGTTCAAATCCCGACAAGGTTAACTTTGCCTTTCATCCTTACGGGGTCGATAAAATAAAGTACCAGTAATGTACTGGGTAATCGCTGGCCTTGTGCCAAAAGTTGAAGCAATTATATATATATATATATATATATATTTATATATATATATACAATATATTAACAAATGGAAATTATATTTATAAAACCATATTTATTTCATTATACATATTTCAAGGACACCAAAGCAAATTATAGTGCGTTTTCATCAGATAAAATATAATATAGATCAATGTTATAAACAGATATTGACATACCCTTAAAGAATTCGACCATGTCGGTTGGAAGCTCCTGGATAGTGGGGTTATTAATTTTATTATTGGTCTATTATGCAAATTAGTGTCGGAGAGGTTTAAATCCCGTACATTTAAATTAAGCCGTTGGAATAATTTGTTGAGTGCTTTATATCAGTTATAAAATATTTGCTTGTTGTATCCCAATAAATTAATATAACTTCTACATATATATATACATAATTGTATATGTATATATATATATTATATATATATATATATATATATATATATATATATATATATATATATATATATATATATATATACCTTATATATTATATATGCTGGAATATATCTGGTAGTGAGTGTGTGTATTAAAATATGTAGTAGAATCACTATATAATATAAAGTGTATATACAATAGAGTATTGTATCCAGTACTATGTCATAGATTAACTACATTATCTAACATATGCTTCCTGTAAGAGAGGTGAGTGTTATTTGA
Organism: Eledone cirrhosa; assembly: GCA_964016885.1. NCBI lineage: Eukaryota > Metazoa > Mollusca > Cephalopoda > Octopoda > Eledonidae > Eledone > Eledone cirrhosa. The sequence goes on along the minus strand of OZ024741.1, from coordinate 206,857,913 downwards.
GTTAAGTATGGTAATTATTTTTAGCAGGTTATGGGACGACGTTGAATTTTCCTCATTAGCTTATGTATCTAGCATGTATAATTGAATCATATCCTCGAGTACTTTCCTCTGCTTACGGTTTTCTGGCGTTTGTTTATGATTACAACTGTTAATCCTTATTAATGTCATCGATGTCTTTGGAGGAGTGTTACCTAGTTAAACGTCCGTGTTTGAGCCTACGAGGCAAATTGTACAATATATAATCGAACAAGCACCAATTATCAATAAATATATTTCTTGTTGTTCACTGCGGAACTGTTAAAACAGTTATATATATATATATATATAGTGACGAAACATGTCAATTGCATGAACTCATAATCCTTTATTTACTGCTTTATATATTTCGATGATAGCCATTGAATGGCTATGACCTCAGCAGGCAGTTAGTCAGTTCTTAGATATGCCAGCTCTGTGTTTATAGTATATATATATATATATATATATATATATATATATATGTGTGTGTGTATGTGTGTGTGTGTGTCTGTGTGTGTGTGTGTATTTATTTACGTTTGTGTCACCACTGGATAGAACTGGTAATTCCGTATGGTCAACCTCATAATATATATATGTGTATGTATACATACATATATATATATATATATATATATACATATATATATATTATGAGGTTGACCATACGGAATGACTAGTTCTATCCAGTGGTGAAACAAACCTTAATTAATACACACACGCACACATATATATAGATATATAAATATATATATATATATATAAGTATGTACACGTACATACATATATGTATACAGACTTACAGTAGTATGTATATATATATATATATACATACATGCACACATATATATATGTACGTATGGATTCACCGAACATTTATTATAATGCTCGGTGTGTCTGTAAACAAACATCCCGTATTAAGCCGTAGTGTCCAGCAACCATCGTTGCCAGTTTGTTCAACACTGACAAAGGAACGCTGTACTAGTTTCAAGCTTATTAGCTATCGTCAGCAACGTATACCTTCCTGCCAGATTGTTGAACGTATATACTTACCTTATGCATATTAACAGCTGAGAAGCCCAATTTGCATATCGAGTGGGTTAATCGGCCGGGTGCACCGAAAACGATAAACGGAAAAATGAAACGAAATTTCATTTCCCACTCTTAGTACGGCTGTTACTTAAATATAAGTATGTACACGTACATACATATATATATATACAGACGTACAGTAGTATGTATATATATATATACATACATTCACACATATATATATGTACGTATGGATTCACTGAACATTTATTATAATGCTCGGTGTGTTTGTAAACAAACATCCCGTATTAAGCCGTAGTCTCCAGCAACCATCGTTGCTCGTTTGTTCAACACTGACAAAGGAACGCTGTACTAGTTTCAGCTTATTAGCTATCTTCAGCAACGTATACCTTCCTGCCAGATTGTTGAACGTATATATTTACCTTATGCATATTAACAGCTGAGAAGCCCAATTTGCATATCGAGTGGGTTAATCGGCCGGGTGCACCGAAAACGATAAACGAAAAAAAAAAACGAAATTTCATTTCCCACATATATATATATATGTGTGCATGTATGTATATATATATACATACTACTGTACGTCTGTATACATATATGTATGTACGTGTACATACTTATATTTAAGTAATAGCCGTACTAAGAGTGGGAAATGAAATTTCGTTTCATATTATTGACCCCGTAACGTTGTAAAAAAAAAAGTCTGTCTTAAGCCAGAAGGCTCATTTGGCCGGTGCTTATCACGGTTTCATGGCGTGAAGCGACTGCGAGTACAAGAATCCCCACTGGCCAGTTAATCGCAGGCTTAAACCTCCAGCTATTACTGGTACTCATTTTCAGCTGTGTATACTGGAGCAATGTGAAATAAAGTGTCTTTCTGAAGTAAACAAGACATCATCCGGTCTGAGAATTGAACTCACAACCTTTCGATTGCAAGCCTAATGCTCTAACCACTAAGCCATGCGCCTTCAGTAAGCATGTAAGGCACAGTTAACTCGGCAGGATTTGAACTCAGATCATAAAGGGCCGCAACTCTTTGCTGCAAAACATGGCGTCCAAAATAATGGTTTCTTATATAGGCAGAAGACCATCGAATTTGGTGGAGGGGAAAGTCGATTAAATCGAACCCAATGTGTGACTGGTACTTTATTTTATCGACCCCGTAAGGATGAAAGGCAAAGATAACCTCGGTGGGATTTGAACTCAGAACATAAAGGGCTGTAATTCTATGCTGCAATGCATGACGTCCGACCCTCTACCGATACTGCCAATTCACCGCCCTTGGCGTCCGAAATAATAATACTTCTCTCTAATTGCCACTCTCTGCGTGCATCTGCTTTGCCTGCTTTCTTACATTGTTTTCCTATACTCATTATTTGCTAATGTTCTACGGCGGTGGATTGGCAGTATCGGTAGAGAGTCGGACGCCATGCTTTCCAGCATAGTTACGTCCCTTTACGGTCTGAGTTCAAATCCCGTCGAGGTTACCTTTGCCTTTCATCCTTACGGGGTCGATAAAATAAAGTACCAGTAATGTACTGGTTAATTGCTGGCCTTGTGCCAAAAGTAGAAACAATTATTTGCTAATGTTCTGGATACGTGTTGTGTTGGGTTAATCTTCCTAAACGCTCCCGAATACCTGAAAGTGAGTTTATATACTGTGTCGATAATTAATTCTTTTATATACTTTGTAAATAATGATTTCTACTACAGGCATAAGGCCTACTACTGATTGTTCCATTGTTTGCATGTATATACAAGTTTCTCACCTATAGAAACGATTGTATAGGTTAAATATGGATTTGATTTAAAATTTTGGTTTTTATCAATTTAAATATGTACACAAATATGTACAC
>OZ024741.1:206817489-206852489 GCA_964016885.1 Eledone cirrhosa | reverse complement strand
CAGTTTTTTTACTATGCTACTTATTAATGGTAGTGAGTGCAGATTCAATTGTTTTTGTGCAATTCCCGGCGTAAAAAATTTTGTATTTTTTGTGCAATTCCCGGCGTATAATATTATTGGTGTTACGCTACTTTTCTATATAAATCTTGCCTCGAGTAAATTATTTTCATTTCTATGTGCTCTGATAAGTTGAACAGTTATAAACAATGTATTGGAGATCGATTGACACAGCACCAAGTGATTAGCGAACTCTAGACACATCTGATCAAGGAAACAATTGTCAGTACTTTAAATAAAACCCTTATTGTACAGCCTACCATGTTACTGTTCCTTCTTTATATATATATATATATATATATATATATATATATATATATATATATATATATATATATATATATATATATATATATATGTATGTTATATATATATATATGATGATTTCCTTCGAATGAAACATTTCTAGTCCTGTAGAAGGCATTTCTATATTAAATATTTATACTCTGCTCTGTATTGAGTACTTTACTTACTGTGGTTACCCTGATTGAACCCGGGATACACAAATATGTATATATATATATATGTCTGTTGACATTTGGAATATAGCTTAAGAGAAACTTGAAGATAATGTTATGATAGGCACTCAATATTTTGAACTGGTCTATAGAATTATCTAGGCCTTTGTCACTCTAAGTAGAACCTTAAAGAATTTCCCTTTTCTTTAAATCCATCAACCATGACTGACCCCGAACGATCTTATAGACACCTGAAATATAGACATTGTGATGTTAAGAGAAACTTAAAAATAAGGAGTGGCACCCCACTCTGAACTTGTTTATAGAATTCTTTCTGCCTTTGTTACTCTAAATATAAATTATAGCTTTAAAGAATTAGCTTTTAATGAATTCCCTTTTCTATCAACCAATAACCTCTACCCATTCCACTCCCTACCCTCTCCTACCACCCGAAGAGACCTATAAATACCATATTTATTTTTTGATACCCAGATTCCTGATGATTTCTAAAGAATGAAACAGTTCTAGTACTGTAGAATCTCATCTATATTAAATCTCTCTCTCTCTCTCTCTCTATATATATATATATATATATATATATATATATATATAGCCAGTATTTACGTATCGAGAGAAAGAAAGAAAGGGGAGGATAGGTGATACATGTAGTTATTTGCCAAGTAGCGTATGCCAAAGGTGCTCGATACTAGTGCCGGCAGTATTAAATATTCGAAGTGTTAATATTTAGTGGGCTAGATATATATATATATATAGAGAGAGAGATTTAATATAGATGAGATTCTACAGTACTAGAACTGTTTCATTCTTTAGAAATCATCAGGAATCTGGGTATCAGAAAATAAATATGGTATTTATAGGTCTCTTCGGGTGGTAGGAGAGGGTAGGGAGTGGGATGGGTAGAGATCATTGGTTCATAGAAAAGGGAATTCATTAAAAGCTAATTCTTTAAAACTATAATTTATATTTAGGGTAACAAAGGCAGAAAGAATTCTATAAACAAGTTCAGAGTGGGGTGCCACTCCTTATTTTTAAGTTTCTCTTAAGCTAACAATGTCTATATTTCAGGTGTCTATAAGATCGTTCGGGGTCAGTCATGGTTGATGGATTTAAAGAAAAGGGAAATTCTTTAAAAGCTAATTCTTTAAGGTTCTACTTAGAGTGAGAAAGGCCTAGATAATTCTATAAACCAGTTCAAAATATTGAGTGCCTATCCTACCATTATCTTCAAGTTTCTCTTAAGCTATATTCCAAATGTCAACAGACACATTAACAAACACACACACTCACGCACACACGTGCGCACCCCTCCCCCCACACACATACATATATATATATATACACACACACACACACACACACACACACGCACACACACACATATATATATATATATATATATATATATATATATATATATATATATATATATATATATATATATATACAGTATTTACGTATTGAGAGAGAGAAAAAAGGGGAGGATAGGTGATACATATAGTTATTTGCCAAGTAGCGTATGCCAAAGGTGCTCGATACTTATGCCGGCAGTATTAAATATTCGAAGTGTTAATATTTAGTGGGCTAGAGAGTTAGCAGAGCGTAAGCACGTGGAAAAGTAAGAAATCGGAGAATAGACCGTTAAAACATGTTTATTTAAAACACCACCTACGTACGTTTCGCCCAAGCAGTATCCTCTGGATACTGCTTGACTGATGGGGTTATATATAGATGCACTGTAACTAGCCACAATAGCGTTAAACATTATATAGGGGCTACCTCCGGCCCGTTCAAAATTAGGTTTCGAACACATCTCCACTCTTTCACAAATAAAAAATTAAGACACTCCACTTCGCTCGCGGACTACATCACATCACTAAAGGACTTAAACATCAGCTTCCCCACGCACTGGGATATTGTCGGCAGGGCTGCACCATACAACTTCAAGAGGAAGTGCGATCTTTGCCTCATGGAGCTCTGCCACATCATAACTGCACCCCACAAACTCATCAACAGCAGAGCTGAAACAGCGATAAGTTGTACACATCGCTTAAAAATATCCTTCTTCAGATGGGTTAAGGATGAGGAGTAAAACCATGCACCTGATCTCCCTGCAACAAGTTTTAACACCCCGGCGGGCAGGCGCAGCAAAATAACACCCAGGAAACTAACCATGCATACCAGACCCAGCCTCAAACAACCCAGACAAACGGATGCGACAAACAAACGTCTCAAAATAAGCGTTGGTTGCATGACCCTGTGCGTATCGAAAATGGTAAGGTTGTAACCGCATCTTGTAACGGATAAAATTTGTCCGGGAAAGACTGCCCTAACACCGGCCATTGTTATATTTGGGGACGTTAAAATTTCGAACGCAGAAAATAATTGTGAACGCAGTCGATTGCAATAAAGAATAGCTTAGAAAATTGGGTAAAACCCCTATAGATGGAAAAAGTGAACAGCAGCCGCTACAGTGTATCGAATTTCGTACTACCTTCTCTGTAGGGGCAGCTGCACACAGTTTCCCCATGTATTTTACCCGATTTTCCAAGCTATTATTTTCGGAAATCGATTGTGTTCACAGTTATTTGCTGCATTCGAGAGTTTCTACATTTTCTAAAAATATATATATATATATACATGTGTGTGTGTTGTGTATCTGCAACAACATCTGAGTTTGTGGTGAGAAATACAACAATGAATACATATACACAACACCCATGTCAACTGATATCTTTATCATTAGATATATCAATATCGAGCGGGAGTGGGGTAGTCATACTACTACCTCAAGCACGACATTAATGTAAATATCTCATTGTGTTTACATATAAAGGAAAATTACTGCTCTTATAATATAAACATCTGCTGGACGATGGAAATGTCATCGTTTTTCTCACCACAACTCTTTCTTCTATTATTATTGGATCAATGTTCCATACATCTGTGTTGCTGTGTCATTTTCCAATGCCCCAAGTGTATCTCTCTCACTCTCTCTCTCTCTCTCTCTCTCTCTCTCTCTCTCTCTCTCTCTCTCTCTCTCTCTCTCTCTCTCTCTCTCTCTCTCTTTCTCTCTCTCTATATATATATATAAATATATATGAGTGTGTGTGTGTGTATATATATATATATATGTGTGTGTGTGTGTTAATTTTTGCTCCTGTTGTCCCTTCGTATTCCTCGAACGTGCTGATCAACTGTGTTTGGAGTTCGACACAACTACGATGACGTCACCGGCATAAGCTGACATGGTTTTCCCACATCTTAGTCCTTGCGGAATGTCCCTTAACGTTTCCAATTTGTGTAGTAGTGGCTCAAGATTCAATACATAGAAAAGGGACTAGATGGGACAACCTTGGTGGACCGAGCGCATGATGTTAAGCGGTTCCGAAAGGTGACCGTTCCCTCTAACCACAGAGCAGATGTCACGGTGCATCTCTGAGATGTATTGCATAAGGTGGAGGTTGTCATGAATGGATCTATCCGGAATGGCACATGTTTGTGCCTTTCCTACCAAACCACCACCAACAGGTGCCAACTTCGTCGCACCTTGACCCAAGTTTTATGCGCTTGTGTTTGAGGTGTTTTTGTTGGTATCTGTTGTGGTGTTGATGGTGGTGGTCATGGTAGTGGGGGTGGTGCAGATTTTGAAGTTTATGTCGGTATTGGCATTTGTAGCTTTGAAGCTTTAACCTTTTTCTTTTCCCCACGTTCACCCCCTTTGTTTAAAGGCGAAGACAAGGAATATTTTCTTTTATTTTTGTTCTTGTGGGAGATGGCTTGCTACTCCGTTTCCTCATCACAATCTGTATACATCTGTGTAATGTCAGGGAGAGGCATGTCTTCCGCGGGTGGTGGTGCTGCTGTTGTTGGTGATGGTGGTGTTAGTCTTGTCGGGTTTCAGCGACTGGCACATTAGTTGTTGTTGTTGTTCCATTTGTGGCATACTGTTGTTGTTGTTGTTGTTACTGCTTCTGCTGCTGCTGCTGTTTAGTCCGAGATGTTAGTAGTAGCAGTAGCCTCTGGTTTCCGGCTTATTACGGGCAGGTGGCTCTCAAATGGGTTGTCGATTTATTCGGAGGTCTATTTATTCGGAGGTCTACACCGTTGGGCAGCTGTATTTGGTCCAGGATCTTTTCTATTTAGTCTGGATATATATGAAGAAGAAGCTCCAAATTCATCCCACAACAATTTTTCCTTTAGTTGCGTTTACATTTGAGCCACCCACAATACCCCAAATGTTCATGTCTGGCGGAATATCTGGTATTCTCAGCCTGACAGTCCTCATTGAGAGATAGGTTGGATCGTGTATAAACTCCTCAGTCCAACAGGGGGTCACCGATTGTTTTTGTGCAAAGTCTTCGCTTTTATAGAGGATCTCGACGCTGGCAAACTGCATTGCTCTTTGAATGTGAGCTACATCGATCAATAATAATTTTGACACAAGGCCAGCAATTCTTTTTTGGGGGGGAAATGGATTAAATTGCCCCCAGTGTGTGACTGGTATTTTATTTTATAGACCTCGTGATTATGAAAGAATAAGTAAACCTCGGCATGATTTGAACGCAGGACGTAAAGGGCCGTAACTCTATGTCGCAATGCATGTTGTCCGACGCTCTTCCGATACTCCCAATTCATCGCTCTCATATCGATCAATAATAAGGATTTCTAGTATAGGCACAAGGCCAGAAATTGCGGTGGGTGGGGCAAATTCGATAGAATTAAGGACAAAATTAATAATAAAAAATAACCCCGTGGATAAGGAATAGCTGGCTGGCACCTGGCGGGGAGTAGTTTCGTCTCATGGGTAGGACGAGCTCACTAATCTTAGTTGATAATCGTCCTAGAGGTTGTATCTTGAACAAAATTACCCCTTGGCGGTGAAGGATAAAACGCGTATAGAAACAAAAGAATCACCACAATTTCTACAGACAAAATCTCATACCGGTTTGGTCGTCGCCAGGGTCAACAAGGGACGCATCTCTCAGGGAGGGAACAACCTAGGATCAAAACGTTTGCAATTGAAACGAGCTCTTCTCCAAGTATGGACGTCAATGGTCACTTGAACAATAATAACTTCAACCCAAGCCCTTCAAGTTCAGCACCACGAGGAAGATAAAACACTCAACGCATCAAATGGACTTGAGAAGAGTATAAATAAGTGATATACGCATTCTATCACTCATTAGGCAAACCATCGGAATCAAAACACACCGTAAATTCTGTTATGGTGTAGAGAAAAAGAAATCCAGAAATGAGACCAAACCTGGGTGAAAACAAATTTGCAAATGTAAGAGAAGAGAGATTCTTATAAACAAAGACCTACAGAGGCAGAGTTAAATGAAGAAATTAAGAAGAATGTTGAAAAAGATTTGAAAATACCAATATCAGAAAGTGATAGGAATAAATATGTGACAGAAGAGACACCACAACACGTATTGACTATGCTGTCACCAGGAGAGATTTCACAAAATATTGAGAGTATCCGAAACATGACAGAATAGGATTAAGCTGAAAGACATGTTGACAATAGGGATGAGAATATTTTTACTCATGAACATAACGATCAAATAGAATAAAGAAAACAAGATATTCTCAATGCACTTGGTAAAATGAAAAACCCATATATTTGAAGGAAAGCGAATCCTTGTAAAATTTGCCAAGTAACAACCAGATCAAATGACACCTAAGAACTAGAATTGGAAATCAGGCTGTTAAAGCAATAATTGAAGAGATGAAATCTGATATATAAGAATTGAATGAGTCTATCTATGCAACAGGAAGAGTAATAGAAAGGAAATGTGTGTTAAGGAAAACAAAAACCCTGGAAGATTTAGAAAAAAATTCGAATGATGACGGGGGAATATCAATCCGGGATGAAATCTGTGCTGGGAAATCTGTCAAGTCAAGAGAAGGACGGAAAGTGATTACGAAATACAAAGTAACTTCAAAACCTGATATTCCACCAATCTAAGAAAACACGAAACACAAAGTACAGCTAAAAGCTCAAAGAATCAGTAGATTTCAAAAACGAATAGGTTTTACAGGCAAAGTAAGCTCTTTATGCCAGATAAAAAAAAAGATTTTACAGGGAAATTGGGACATAGACAATTCAAGTAAAGAGAATTGGAGAATTTCGGAAAAAAAGTATACAGTACAGAAAAATCTCATAATGTGAATGCGGGATGGATAAAGAATAATTAAGAAGTGCAGACTTGGCAGAACAACTAAGGAAATACTGGAGTTGTCACTCACTAAAGAAAACTAACAAATGTAAATCTGGCATTGCTAAAGTGCTAAATGTCGTGTTATCTTTTCTAATTTCTCCCCATGTTACGTTACTAATATGTTATAACGAAATTATACACAAAACTGAGAAATCTCTTGATTGGTTTGCACAAGGTACAGCATATCTCTTACTAAAATCGATAGAAACAGATATTCAAAAAGTTATCGTTTTATCACTTGCATTCCCACATCATACAAAATTCTCACCTCAATCTTGACTAAAACAACCTACAAATTTATGTATGAAATTCATCTATTCCTTATTGAGCAGAAAAGTTGTTGCCGTGAGTATTACGGTTGAAAAGACCAACTTCTCATTAACAGTATGATTCTGGTAAACTGTCATAACAAGCACAGAAGCATGCATACTGCTTGGGTTAACTATAAAACAGCATTTGATAATGTTCCGCACGCTTTTACCCAGTGATATCAAACTTCCTGAAATGGAATACATATCTATCATTGTCACACAGTGATAGAACTATAAATTCCAGCAGCATAATTATTAACTGAGGTATTTTTCAAGAAGATTCGTTTTCACCTCTGATATTTTGCATCGCACACGTATCGCTGTCTCCAGCGCTCAACAAAATAAGAATGACTATTTAGACAGCGTTTTATATGGTTCATTTGAAATTGTATGCCAAAAATGACAAATAATTGAAAGGACTACTGAAGACAGTTAAGGTGTTCAGTGATGATGTAGGGATATAAATTGGATTGGGAAAATGCGCCAAATCAAAATTCAAGAAAGGCAGAATGACAAGCACAAACTCAATGGAAATACATGTGAATACAGTAATTAGGGAACTAGAACAGGAAAAAACCTACAGATATCTAGGGATCAATGAAGGCCAAGGAGTTCACCAGGCCAGCATAAAAGAGAGGATCAGGAAAGAATGCTACCGGAGAGTACGTGTTGTCTTGGGAACTGGGCTTAACTCGAGGAATAAGCTAACTTTTATAAATGCGATTGCAATCCCAATTGTGACCTACAGTTTCAATATCATAAATTGGAATGGTGATGAAATTAAGAGAATAGACACAAAATCCAGGAAGCTTTTGACCTGCAATAAAATGCATCACCTCAGAGCAGATGTGTATCACCTCTATCTCCCTAGGCAAAAGGGAGGTAGAGGAATGATTCAGCTCGAGCTATCATACAAGATATCGACCAGTGGACTCGATCATTACCTTAAAACCACAGATGACTAGATTATGAAAATTGTTGCAGATCACAATAGAATGAAGGGGTTACATTCAGTTACAAAGGGAAGTAGGAAGTTTGCGGAATTGGTACAACCATCATCCAGATGCAGTAACAGAATATGAGAACGTGACAATCTTATGGGATGTCCCTGTGAACACTGACCGAACAATCAAGGCCAACAGCCCTGATATAATTGTGAAGGAACATAAAGACAAAATAGGTTTCTTAATTGACATGAACATTCCATCAGATCGAAACATCTTCAAAGAGTTTGGAAAGCTCAGTAAGTATAAAGATTTGACAATTGAAATTAATAAGAAAGTTTGGCATCTTAAAGCCTTTAGCATACCAGAGCACTTGGAACGATAAAAAAGGAAACTGAAAAACATTTGGACAGGATATTTGGACCGGGAAAGCCATATCTGCAAGAGATACAGAAAATAGTGTTGATTGCCACTATCCGTGTCTTGAGAAGGTTATTATCAATTAAAAAAACCTTGCAAAGACATTTACTGATGTTGGTAATAAACAAAATGAAAGAAAAGGAAATGAAAAAAAAACTATTATCAAAGGAATATAAACGGAGACTGAAGTTGCTGTTAAAAACGAAGTTACGTCGTAGGAATAAGATACTGGAGATGTGATGAACTTAAGGAGATTGATAGAAAACAAAAACAGAAAAAAATGACACAATAAGTGGCTCAGCACCACAAAAGTGACGTGGACAGGTTAAATCTATCACGCAGAGGGGAGGAAGAGGTCTCATTAGCTGTGAAATGTGTGTGAAGTCGGAGGAAAATAATCTGGTATAGTATGTAAAGAATTCAAAGGGGTGATTGATGGCAGGAATAAGAAATGGATCAATACATTAAGGACAGCACATGACTAAGAAGAAGAAGAAGAAGAAGAAGAAGAAGAAGAAGAAGAAGAAGAAGAAGAAGATGGTGGTGTTAAGCGGTTGTCTACCACACAAGGGAAAGAGCGCTTTATCTTGTCTTTTCATTATTTAATCGGCAGAACGGGTTGTATTTATGACTTTCTCAGTCCCTCCGATCTTGGTGATATCGATATAGTTCATTTCAGAGGCTACATCTGTACGCCACAGTCATGCAGAAAATGATGACATGTTTTTATTATAATTGTATAATCACGAAAGCTGACGGTCCTTATTAATATTTTCAGGACCTTCCGAGCGGCATGAGGAAAGAAAGTCATTATCATCAGACTAGAGACATGACTTCAATGTTTTCAATAGACTGGGCTTCGCTTAAGGCACTCAATAGCCAGGTGGTGATGTTAAATAGGGCAATATATTAAGTATCTTACTCAAACGATTGATTATTGAGAGCGGACATTGTCACAAGGTTGACTTATGCGGAAAAAGGACGTTGTGAAAGGGGTCATTTCGGAGTTTGTAATTTTGAGACAAATATGAGTGATGAGATGAAGGAGAAGCAGGTGTTTCCTACTTTATCTTAGTGCTCTAATAAACGATATCCACATTATTGTAAACTATGCTAAAATCTAGAACCCGAGGAAACTGGTAATGATGATCGCAGACATTGGTAGCAGAAAGTCAGCAGAAGATCCTCTGGAGTGTCTTATTAGCTCAACATCTGTGAAGATTGAAGAATCCAGCGTTTGGTGGATGTTATCTCCCTTCTGTAACTAAAAAGTGTAGCTCTGTGTTTTAATAGCTTTGTCAGAGAGAAAGGAGAGCGCCCGTAACCGTTCTCAGAGCTTCGAGATTTAAAATGTGGAAGGAACGAAAGTATCTTCTGATAAGAGATATGGCGCGATCTCACTAAAGTTATCCAAAGGGCTGGTAGTGATGTTAATCTGGGTGACTTGTTAAGTCTACTGTAACTATTGCTCTTATTAAGGACAGGTGTGCGTATGTGTGGTGGTGTGTATGTAGGATTGGGTGATACCTGGCTGTGTACAATAGTATTACTTTTCAGTAATACTATCAGAGCTAGCATGTATGAGGTTACTTTACCTTCTCGAAATAGCAGACAAATATGACTCAAATAAAACTCAATCGGAGGAATGCATTTATCTCAGATAATTTAGTCATAGATGCCGCTAGAAGATCCTCGTTGGGATGGGTACATAGGAGACGTATGACGGTCTAAATAGGGAACGTTCTAGTAAAATACGGTCAATGCTTTTGATCGTGTTTTCTTAATCAACGTTGATCTCGAATAAGGAGCAGAACCTGAAGAATAGTTAATTGTTTTATATATCAAACAATAAGTATCTACACGCAAACATTAACCTTTTGGAAATGCAACTGAAAATATAGTTTATGTAAATAAGTACATATACATATATATATATATATCAGCTTCTACTACAACGTAATATATCTGTATACAACAACTACAACGGTACGCGATGGGGCCCACCCACAACCCCGGCGGACAGAATGGAGAAGGAGTTTCCTTGGAGGACGGCAAGGGAGACGCGCTGAAAAAGCCACTCCAACTCGCGGGGCTCACACCTGCGGATGGCCAGCTCAGCGCCTATGGTGGTGAGTAAGGAGGTAGCCCTGGGGCCCAGGACACCAGACGTTTCCACTGCCAGGGGTACAACTGCAAACCTGTCGGAGAGCGACCGGTATTTGAGGAGTTTGGCCCCCACAGCCCGACGTGCAGCAGAACCTAGGTCAGTCGCAGACTTCACCAGGTTGCGGCTGCAGAAAGTGTCGGTGCAAGTGGCATCCCAGAGGAGGGGTTTGCCACCACGGAACGGGAAGATGGTCATGCCATCTGGCCTTTTGCCGTCCCCTCGATCCATCCCCATCGGCTCGAGCAGGGAAGGGGAGCCTGCAGTGTCCAAGCCATCCGTAATGACCTCGTTGAAGGCAGCATGGCGTGGAATGCGGCCGGCACTGTGGCGACAGAAAAGCGGGTTGAGGCCGAAAGAGTCCACGGTGGAACCATAGCGACATTGGTGTGGCTGGAAGATCCGGAGGCCAAGCCTCAAGGAAACGCTGATTCGCAGGCTCTGGTTGTCTAGCTACGTGCCAGTGGAGAAGGAGGGCAGGGCATGGAGCCAGGCACCACTGTGGGGTTTGGAGGCCGCACGAAACAAACAAGACGGTGCTGGTCGAGCTGGCGCGTGAGCCTGTATGAGGCCAGGCTGCATTGGATGGCATCCCAAGTGCGTTGAGGGACTTGACGTCAACAGGGGGTGAAGGAGGAGGGACGTCTACTGGGCTAAGTCCCAGCTGGTCCCACGTCTCACATGCGGCCTCATGTTCTCTGAACACAGAGAGTTCTGTTGTGTTGTGAAGAACCCTGCTGACGACGACGCGGCACGAGGTTACCGACGAAAGATACGCCGGCAAAGCTAGTGAGATCGGGGACCGGAGGCCAAGGCCGCCATACCTGACAGGTAAAGTGGCCTGTTGCCACCCTATGTCATCAAACTTGACGTTGCATATCCCCTCAGCTGCTGCTCGGATACAAGTATCGAGGTCAGCGAGGAGAGATGCCTGGGTGTAGCATTGAGCGCTACAGAGTGTATAGAGGAGCTTCGGCATGGCAAAGCAGTTTCTCAGCAGAAAGAGAGCTGGGTGGCCGTCAATCAAGCCCAGTCGGCTCGTGAGAGTCTGGAGCTGTTGAAGCCTGGACCTGATGTTGGAGCGGATGGCCGCCGGGTGGATCGGTGACCCGAGGATGAGGACATCCTCTTTGGGGGTCACCTGAACCTGGCGGGGAATGGACCGCACGTCCAAGACGGAGGCTGCACAGCTCGCAGCATCGAGGCTGACATTGTCCACCTCCGACTTGGCCGAGTAAATAACTACAGTCAACATTCAACCACAACTATACAAAAACCTAATAAATAAAATTAGTAGTAATATACAGAACCTGTCCTCCGACACAGAATTATGCAATCGTAATGCACACCAACAATATGATTTATTTCAGATGTGGATATAATTTTGAACATTTGGAAGAACCCAAATAAATTATTAGATGGACATGGACGTAGTTGGAATATTTTGATCATAAGTAAGCTGAATCAGGACTGACATAGGGCTAAACAACAATACTCAAGGCTAAAGTGTCAACAACGAGGACATTATCTTCAGTCAGGAAAAATTCCCATCATCAAATTGTGTGGTTTAATTTGAATAGTCACCTTAATGAAGAATTACATTGGGTAATGAAATTTGTCATTGTCTCTTTTATGACCAATCTATTTACACCAATTTTAACATTAACAATATTGACAATAGAGATAATTTCTTACGGTAATGCAATAAACCCCAAATGTATTATCCCACACTTTCTTGCATCAGTTCAGTTTTACGGTCATCCAGTAAATATGAACACAAAGATATCCTTTACGTATTCAGATATGTGTAATTCAATGTCTTCATTGTGTCATCACGTCTGTTTCTATTAGATAGAAATGTGAGTCGAGAAAGTTGTACAGTTAAAGGTTCGCTTCATAATCACGTTGATGCGAGTTATATTCCATTGTGCAGGACGTATATTTCACATTATTCTGCAGTAGGTCGTGCAAGAAAAACGCATAAAACAGAAGAATATCGCATATGTAAGTATAAACATAAAAGCTGCACTGATTGAAGGATTTCTATACTGTCTAAAATATATTTGTTATTCATAGCGACAGTTTACGTTGATGTTTCGCTGACACTACTGGCTTCTCTAAACATTACTAGCAAGATGAATTTAGTCTTATATATAAAAGTAACTTTGTTTAGGTAAGTGGCAATGAGTACTGACGCAGTGAAATAATTAACTTCCATTTATTTGAATAAGTTAAGGATGATCTCTTTCTGTTTATATGCACTGGATGAGCGCATAACTAAATTGTTGCAAATAAATTTGGCATCATTCATTTGAGATTTATTGCACTGCTGTTAGCAATTGTCTTTATTGTGGATGATAAAATTGGTGTAAATGGAATGGGCATTAATTCAACAATTTAGTTTCTGAATGTAATTCATCATTTCGTTGGTAATGACCTTAGCACCAATTGTCTTTGTTTAGTCTTAGATCATTTTTGAACCAAAACAGCTTTGATCAACCATTCTAATTGTATCTATGTCTATCTAATAATTGATAAAGCTTCAGTAATTTTAAAAAATATATTCACTTTTCAATTATGTCATTCTAATGAAGTGCGACGTGATTGCATAAATCTGCAGTGGATGTTTGATTCAATAGTCTTGTTCAGATTACTGGGTTTTAATAATACATATACAATAATACATATACTATGTATATGCATGTAAATATTTGTATATATATATATAAATATATACGTGCATATACATACATACACACATACATGTTGGCTGCAACAGGGACGTGGCTTTTTAGTCCAGCTAGGGACTTGCCTATGCCCAGCAGCGACATGCATCGCAAAAAATGTCACATATCAAGCGATGTCTGTGCTTAAAGCTTTTTTAAGTGAGAAAAGGCTTTGCACAGGGGCCATCCCACTCTCTGAGCAGCGAATGCATTCTCTCCAAAAGAAGAACTGGTTTACATCATTGAATGTAAACGAAGTCGCAGGTTTTATATCAAAGTGACCTTCTAGAGAGATGTCTTAATGAAGACTGGGAGTCTCTCGCTCCATACACATAGATACACACACACACACACACACACACACACACACACACACACACACACACACACACACACACACACACACACACACACACACACACACACACACACACACACACACACACACACACACACTCACACACACACTCTCCCACACACACACACATCGATCGTGCGTTTTGTTTTGAAGTGTTTCAGCTCCAGATTTGAACAATGGCATGAAATATATTGAAACACACTAAGTAAAATGCTACTTTGTTTTGTTTGCTATCATTTGCCCTTTGTATTTTTCTACCGCATTGTACCTGCTTTTTAAAACTTATCCGTCTTTTATTACATATCTCACAATGCTTCGTATTAACTATATTAATATATATATATATATGATCATCATTTTACATCGTGTATCCCTTGCTTGAATCGGTTGAACCGGTCGTCACTATCCGCGACCAACCTAGATAGCTAACTACCTCTTGCTTTCTACGGTCGTATGCCATTCCTAACATCGATGACTTTACAGAGTGCAGTGGATGCATTTTATCGAAGAACCAGTACTATCACATTACATTATGCACAGAGTATAACTTATCTTGGCTTCAGCACTTTCAGAATGTAATGGGTGCATTTTAACATGACAGCAGCACCAGACGAGTTTTCATGTACTCATAAGTCCTCTCTAGCTTATAGATTCTCCGTGTCTATATTGTCTGTTTTCTTTTTAGTATGTAGAGTGTGTGGAGGGTTGATGTTGTATATTCAGTGGCTCATTTCGCACTATATGTAGTTCATACCTTTTATATACTGTTGAGTAACTTCTTAATCAGTCTGTCAGAAATTTTTCCTCGCATGACTGATGGTTATTGAGAATTAGATATAGCTATTTTTAAAACAACCTTCGTTGGAGGATGATTAAAAGAAATAAAAAGGGAGAGGTTGTAAAAACTCATCTTAGAACCAGAAAGAATATATAAACACAATCGTAATCTGACTGCAATTTAAAAGTAAGAAAATATATAGTTGAGGCAAAGTTCGACAAACAGTAATTGAGCTAAACCAAAGGGGAGATAAACTCAATTTATAAGTAAATTAAAGATGAATGTAGTTATAAATGTAAATTATAATAATAAATTATGTTTCTGAAGCTAAAAAATAAACATTCAGTAATAATAGCGAAGGTGAGTAGCTACAATTGTTATCTATATATATAAAAATGTTGTTGTTGTTGTTGTTGTTGTTGTTGTTGTTGTTTGTGGGTGTGTGTGTGTGTGTGTGTGTGTGTGTGCGTGTGTGTGTGTGTGTGTGTGTGTGTATGTGTGTGTATGTGTGTGTGTCCTCATTTTTGCAAGGTCTATACAAATCTACATTTCTACTCCGATTGACTTCAAATTTGCATTTATATATTCCTTGCAGTCTAAAGATATTAACTGCAGCTTTTATTTTTCAATTCTCTGTTGTTAAAGGGGTGTTAGGCGCCGGTGATCTCCGTCGCGCCCTTATAATATGTCTGTATGTCTGACTGTCTGTATTACGGCATTATGACAAACATTGATGACGTATTATGTTCGCTATTTTCTGTTCATTGCCAGGCAACGTATTCACGAACCAAAGTATTGTCTGCCTGTTTTCCTTCGGTTGCAACGTTTTTAGAAATAGTAGCAGAAAAAACACCTTCCGCGTGGTTCTCTGCTAGCATGTGTAGTGTGTATCTTGATATTATACGCAAGTATATATACGTCAAATAAAATCGTAATTGACAATATACACAGAAATTGAATGAAGACTGTGTTACACTGTCTTATGTAATCAGTAACGTAATCCATGACACATTAAAAAAAGACGATATTATATATAAACTGCATTAGGAGAAAATTAGTGACAGAAAATTAATATGTTTATTTAAGCGATCGCCACCGGAAGTGTTGACATTTGAAAATTTTAAAGAAGTGAATCTTTAAATAAATAATAAAATATATTTAATGAACAGCCACGAAATTTAGTACATAAATTATGTAATATTAATTCATTATTTATTCAAAGTAATCCAACTTATTTTAGTAATGGGATAACAAATTATAAACCGAACGCAGTCCTGCGCTTCTTACTTTATTATATAGTTTAGATTTACTTCTGCGTTCACAGATTGATTTTTAGAGTTTCAGAAGATCCCGTTAATGGTGAAAGCAGCGATTATTTGCTTAACCTTTAATCTGTTTTTTAAATATATAATATAAGCGAGCCAAGCCAGCCCAGGTTAACAATTGCACTTGAGAATACCTTTCCGACGGTCGGCTTATTTTTCAATCAGTAAGTGTCATTTACTAATATTTTTGGCTAACAATCCTGAGACATTCCCACTTACCCCAGTTGCTTTAATATTTTTTTGCAATACTTCCTCAGACATAATCACTTACCCCCGTTGCATACATTATTATTGGTGTTAGTACCAAGCTATGTGCCCCATTACGTACATAGATAGAAATAATGGATGTTTTTAGAAAGACCCCGCCAAAACACATCCCCACATCTATGTTAAAAATCACATACACTGTCGTTAAGCGGTAATTTCTATCTATCTTGGTACAGACAATACAGTGCAGAGGGGCGAGATAGTGTTAAAGCAAATTGGCTTAAGTTAAGTCGACAATTGTAGTTGTTGAGGCACGGAAGAAGGGCATAGGGTTAAGGAATGATGCATACACTTATGGTTGTTCGACAATCAGTCACAACTTACCTATTACCCAAGTGAGTTTTAGACTGAACACTATTAACCTCTTCTACGCCAACTAACCTAAGCATGAACAGATTCTTAAACTTAGTAGCCCCTCCTTGCACCTGGTTTTCTGCTTCCACAAGTTATACGTTGTTGTTTAATATATCCTAGGCTATGCCCCCAAAGAAGAGAGTTTGCTTCGGAAGAAAAATGCCTTTTTCAAAAAGACTGCAAAGGAGGAGAGCAAATGAAGTTGTTATTAGCCCATTGCAAAACGATGCATCAACACCCACTGTTCGAACTGCTGAGCGTGACGGACAGCGTGACCTTAGACCGGCAACAAATAATTTATCAGAAACCGACGTCCGATCTGCTCAGAATGACGACCAGTGTGTCCTGCGAAAAGCACAAAATGCTGCATTAAAAGGCGATGCCCGAGCTGCTGAGATTGCAGAACAGCGTTACCTGCGTATTAGAAAAAATGCTGCATCAACTGCTGCGACTCGAGCTGCTGAGAGTGAAGAACAGCGTGCCCTACGTCTAACAAAAAAGGTTGCATCAACTGCTGACACCCGAGCTGCTGAAAGTGCAGAACAGCGTGCCCTACGTCAAACAGAAAATGCGGCGTCAACTGCTGCCACCCGTACTGCTGAGAGTGCAGAACAGCGTGCCTTGCGTCAGGCAGGAGATGCTGCAACAACTGCTGCCGCCCGAGCTGCTGAGACCTCCGACGCCCGACGGGATCGCCTGGAGAGTATCGCCCAGCGTAGAAATACTCGGCAGGGTGTTTCAAGGCCATGCAGTTCAAGATGGCTACTAGAAGCACTTGAATATAGGCCCGACAGCGAGTATGCTAACCATCCAGACATGTCAATTACCAGTATGCGAGATACTTGCAAATTTTACTCTGCGAATAAGTGGCAAGGAGAAGCAGCCGGCATGTGTTGCGCAACTGGAAAGGTCAAATTACCCACTCTAAGGGATCTTCCCCAGCCATTGCTGTTGCTTCTTACAGGCACAACCCCACAATCAAAAGCATTTCCTAAGTAATACCAGAAATGTACAACTATGCCTTTAAAATTACTTCTTTCTGGGTGAATGTCGTTAGGGAAGGTGGGTTTATGTCTACGTTTAAAGTCCAGAGGCAGGTTTACCATAGAGCCTCAGTTTCTTCAATTGTACTTCGTTGGCAGCTACCAAGAGCTAGCGAGAAGACGAAACACTATATCACCCGGCATTAATTTCGAGCTGACATTGCAGCTCCAAGAGATGTTACATGCAAAAAACAGTTATGTGCAGAATTTTAAGTATGCGTTAGAAATAGCATCAATCCCCAATTTTAATGTTGTCATTAATGCTGACAAACGGCCATCTGGAGAGCATGCTAGCTGCTATAATCCGCCTACATGCAACGAAATCTCCATTGTGCTTGAAGGTGAGCAGCAAAATCCAAGGGACATCGTTCTCATGTATCGCGACAACACTCTTAAGCGAATCAGCGAAACCCACAGATCCTACGACGCGCTACAATACCCCTTGCTCTTCGTGAATGGAGAAGATGGTTACCATTTGGGCATTCACCAGCGTAATCCCCACAGACCAGACGAGTTTAGCAGCAAACAAGTTTCCTGCATGGAGTTCTACGCATACTGCTTCATGACCCGAAGCAACTGCCTGAATCATCTCCACAGTTTACGCGAGCTATTCCAACAATTTGCAGTCGACGTGTGCGCCAAGGTGGAGTCTGAGAGGCTGCGCTACATCAGGTACAACCAACAAAAGCTGCGTTCAGAGAGTTACATTCACCTTCGAGATGGTATCAACAATGACATTGCTCCGGGTGGCTTAAGGTGCATTTTGCCTTCCACCTTCAGCGGGTTTCCACGGTATATGCATGAGAGGACGCAAGATGCCATGATACATGTGCGCCACTACGGTCGACTGAAGTTACGGAAACTCATGGACCTTATCAAGAAAGGGCAGGTGTTTGGGCTTGTAAAATGCGACATGTACACAGTTGAGTGGCAAAAAAGGGGTCTGCCACATGCCGGTATTTTTATTTGGATGTCAGCAAAGATTAACTCCATCAACATTGACAGGCTTATCTCTGCAGAACTCCTCAACCCCTTTGTTGACAAAGACCTCTTTGACATAGTGCGGGAAAACATCGTTCATGGTCCATGCTGGCGTGGATTTAACCTACACTCACCATGCTTGAGAGATTCGGTTTGCACCAACAAATTTCAGAAGCACTTTCTTCGAGAGACCCAGACCGGCAAAGACGGATACCCACTGTACAGACGAAGAAAGCCGGAAGATGGCGGGTTTACAGTGCACATTGGGCCATACGCAGTAGACAACAGGTGGATAGTGCCGTACTGCCCTATTCTGTCCAAGGCGTTCAACGCAAACGTCAACGTAGAGTTTTGCAACTCCGTGAAGTCCATCAAATATGTCTGGAAGTACATCAATAAGGGCTCAGAGGCTGCTCTGTTTGGCCTGCAGCAAGACGGCAATCGGGACGAAGTTACACACTACCAAGTGGGTAGGTACATAAGCAGTAACGAGGCCTTCTGGCGCATTTTCGGTTTCCGCTTGCATCAAAGGCACCCACCCATCCAACATCTTACTGTTCACCTTGAAAACGGTCAACCCGTATACTTAACTACTTCCACTGCTGCTCGATTCGTCGAGGAACCGAAGTACACTACCCTCACTGCCTTCTTTAACCTTTGTCAAGTCGATCCATTCGCCTAAACCTTGCTGTATCCACAGATGCCGTCCTATTACATCTGGGAAAAAAAGAAATGAAAACGGAGGAAGAAGGGTCAAAACGTTGATGGATACCCTGCCATTAAATTTGACAGTTGCCTCGGGAGAGTTTACACAGTTCATCCAAGCCAACAAGAGTATTTCTACCTTCGTCTGCTACGTCATGAGGTTAGGGGACCAACATCTTACCAACATTTGAAAACAGTCAACGGTCGGCTTTGCGCTACTTTTAGAGCGGCCTGCTTAGGACATGGACTGTTAGAAGACTGCGCACAAGGGGATGCTACGCACGCGGAGGCTGCCGTTTCACAGTCGCCGAAAAGTCTCAGGGCTCTCTTTGCAGTGCTTCTGCATATTTGCGAAGTCTTAGATCCCGTCTTTCTGTGGTTGAAGTATAGAGATGCCCTGGTGGAAGACTTTACAACCAAGCACAATTGCGGTATCCTAGCCTTGATGCTGCCAGTGACGACGTCTACAACTGTGCTTTTATTGACGTGGAAAACAGGACTGGTTCACTGGGTGTGAATACTTTGCCAACGTACGGGCTGCCACAACCAGTACGGACATGGATGGATAACCTTCCGACAGAGCTCATTCGCGAAACAGCCTATGATATTGACGTTCTTGCCCAATACGTCCATGAAACAGAGCCAAAACTCCTTCCGTGACAGCAGTGGGCCTATAACACTATTTTCGACCATGTGCGAAACCGGAAAGAAGGAATCTTCTTCCTAGAAACACCTGGAGGGACAGGAAAAACGTTTCTAACTAAGCTTTTTCTAGCCAAAGTGAGGCAGCACAAGGACATCGCGTTAGCCGTGGTATCCTCTGGTATTGCTGCAACTTTGTTACCCGGCGGTAGGACAGCGCACTCAGCCTTTAAGCTCCCCCTGAACTTGGTGACATCCGAAACACCGTCCTGAAACATTATCAAACCTTCGGACAAGGGACTGGTTCTCCGAAGGTGCCAGCTCATAGTGTGGGATGAATGTACCATAGCCCATAAACGAGCTCTGGAAGCAATCGACACTACTTTGCAAGACACCAGAGACGGCCAGACTGCGATTGGAGGTGTCACCCTTCTCCTATCCGGCGCCTTCCGACAGACCCTTCCCGTTATTCCAAAGGGAACCAGGGCAGATGAAGTCCGGGCGTGCCTCAAGTCCTCTCCGTTGTGGCAATAGGTAACAACGTTGACCCTGACAACTAACATGAGAGCCCAACTGCACGGCGACTAACTGGCAGCAGAGTTTGGTTCGGATATTTTGTCACTTGGCGATGGCAAGATCACCCTCGGTGGAGATGGCGAATTGTCACTCAGTCCCATTTGTACCACTGTCAACACAGTCGAGGACCTCAAGTCTCGTGTTTCCCAGTCTTCCTGATAACTACCAAGATGTGAATTGGTTATGCGAAAGAGCTATTTTAGCTAAAAAAAACAGCCCAGTGAACACTATCAACGAGCAACTGTTGCAATCTCTTCCCGGAAGGCTGCATATTTACAAGTCCGTCGATACAGTCCCCGAACAAGACAAAGCGGTAAACTACCCTGTTGAATTCCTCAATTCGCTAGAACCTCCTGGACCGCCTCCTCATAGACTGGGACTAAAAACTGGAACTCCAATAATGCTTCTTAGGAATTTGGACCCTCCAAAACTTTGCAACGGCACACGTCTGGTTATAAAGAAGGTAATGAAGCACGTCGTTGAAGCCACCATTATTTCAGGGTGTGGAAAAGGAGAGGATATGTTCGTTCCCAGAATACCACTCATTCCATCAGGTGAAGAAATTTCGTTTACCTTCACACGCCTTCAATTTCAGCTTCGCATAAGTTTTGCCATGTCTAACAACAAGTCCCAGGGGCAGACACTTTCTGTGGCAGGACTTCACTTGGTAGAATCATGCTTCTCACACGGTCAACTACACGTAGGCTGCTCCAGAGTGGGGAGCAAAGAAGTTTTTTCTCGTACACTCCACGAGGGAAAACAAAGTACATTGTCTACCAAGAGGTTTTACGCCAAGATGCCATGTGTGCTCAAACGGACTAACTCAAGTTAAGGTTTTATACTACTGCCCCTATACAATTTCGAATTTACACCTTCATATTACCATCCTTCCTTCAATCAGGTATAAGTCAGGAATTCAGAAACAACCACAGGCAGAAGGAATGACCAGAAAGAGCTCGGATGAAACCTTCCATAGTTTTCCTCTACATCAAACGGCCACTGCTATATCCTTCGCAGATTCACACGTTGTAAGCAATGTCAATGGTACTGCTGTTACATAGGACTTCCATTACCATCCGCAGTAGTCAGTTTATTGAGGGAGAAACAGAAGGGTCGCGAATTTGCCGTCCAAAAACCCCATTGAAAATAACGAA
Source organism: Eledone cirrhosa (assembly GCA_964016885.1). Lineage (NCBI taxonomy): Eukaryota > Metazoa > Mollusca > Cephalopoda > Octopoda > Eledonidae > Eledone > Eledone cirrhosa. The sequence goes on along the minus strand of OZ024741.1, from coordinate 206,830,981 downwards.
AACCGCTAACATCAATGCAGAATGATACATTGTAGGTCGCTTTAACCCGTCTTTTATTAATCAAAAAACTTCTTGTCAATAAACATTAACCCTTTGTGCGCCATTCATCTAACTGTAGACCAACAAATCTATATATCTAAAACAGAGAATGTCTGTCTGTCTGTCTGTCTGTCTGTCTGTCTGTCTGTCTGTCTGTCTGTCTGTCTGTCCAATCACCAAAAGACGAGAAACACCCAACTGAGTTTTTTCAAACTTAACACATGTAATGCTTATGGGCCTGTGACTGTTTTAAGAAAAGAATTTTAAATTTTCAATGCCCTAGAGATCGCATTAGGCGATTTATCGATCTCTTTCTATAACTCTTAGTCTTTCTCATTTTAGATAGATACATAGATATAACGTTGCACCCTTATAATATTTGTCTGTATGCCTGCTTGTCTGCATCACGTCATTATGACGTAGCTGTGTGTGTGGGGGTGTGTGTGTATATATGTATGTATAGTGTGTGTATATATATATATAGGGTGTAACGTCTTTCGAAATATTTACTTCTGCGTTCACAGATTGATTTTTTTTATTTTAGTTTCAGAAGATCCCGTTAAGGGTGAAAGCAGCGATATAACTTTAATCTGTTATTTTAATATATATATATATATATATATATATATATATATATATATATATATATATATATATATATATTAAAATAACAGATTAAAGTTATATCGCTGCTTTCACCCTTAACGGGATCTTCTGAAACTAAAATATATATATAATTATATATTCGTGTACAGATATTTTTGCATACACAATAACAAAATATAAACAAAAGTATTTATTTCGCGATAAAGTATTGATTTTCTTCGCACGGAAAAAAATTCTGCTAGTAATATACTAAAGGTTGATTATATCAGTAGATTGTAGAGAACTAAGTAATAGCTTTAAATGGGTGGCATTGGGAGATGAAAAAACTATGATCAACACTTATAGTCACGGGATTTAGTGCAGATGATAAATTACGAATTTAAGTTACGATTATCTAAGTATCTATATTTAGTTTGTGTAAAATTAAGTTTATTTCTGCTTTCATTGGACCTCTTCAAACTCTAGTCAGAGGCAACCTTTATTTTTGTATCTCTATGGGACTTGATTACGATTCAATTTGTATATAATTATATTTCCACTCAGATTAAAGTTTTGTCTTTCGGCTCAAAAAGAGTTTATTTATACTTCTCTTGCTCTCCGTTTTACTGAATACCTCTGATGTTTATATAATTATATCTTTAATTACATTTAATTGTCACCGCCCATCTTAAATCTTATATACATATTTGTCATGAAATATAACCTTGTTAAATTCTTTGTTATAGAATTATTATTCTTACATCCACTCTATCGTGCTTCACAAATACTAGTTTATAGATATACAAATTATACAATTTTATCATCACACTTTTTGAAATGACTCCTAAAGGAGTCATTTCAAAAATGTTGCCTCCAATTTCTAACATGTATTTTCAATAGCAACTGTTTTTTCCTTTTTAACAACACCTATAATATTTCAATGTGAAATTAATTTTTCTTTTTTTGCGTTATTAATTTCTTAATTGTTCGTAGCATTCAGGTAATGTAAATAAATTAGAATACTCTATTGTTTCAATCTGCATTGAATACTCTCTTTAAGTTTGGGATTTTAATGTATTCTTATGAGTAAATTAATGCACACACTTACACTCACTTACACAAGTGTAAACACACCTGCACACATAACTTTTCTTTGTCCAACTTGTTATACTGAAAACCCGACTGTGTCACAGGGGGATCATTTTTATTAAGGATTTGCCATAGGTCTTTATGCCGAGTTTGGAATAATAAACTTCCTAAGCCCACATATATATATATATTAACGTTTTACGGATTTCACACACTCATCTTCAGAATCAGAATGGCCATACTTAGTGTCATATTCGTCACGTGCTTAGGAAGAGTTGCGAAGAATAATGGGAGAGGTAGGATATCATGGACGTCTGATTTAATATTTCTCAACAAGCGAAGCATGTCTATTATAATTGGTTTCGTGTATGCTGTATCTATGTTATTTCTTTGTGTACATTTTGCTATTAGTGAAACCTCCAGAGTTACTAGCTCTGATCTGAGTGGAATTCTATATTGAGTGTTATAGTGTTATCAGAAAATGTACTCTCATCAAAATCTGTTGCATGTACTATACAATAATTGTTTCTACTTTTGACACAAGGCCAGCAATTACCCAGTGTATTACTGGTACTTTATTTTATCGACCCCGTAAGGATGAAAGGCAAAGTCCACCTCGGCGGGATTTGAACTCAGAATGGAAAGGGACGTAACTCTTTGCGTCAAAGCATGGCGTCCGACCCTCTACCGATACTGCCAATCCGCCATAATAATGTGTTGCAATGATTCCTTATTGTAAATTCGTGCTTGTATGCCAGATACAGCATACATGGAACCAATTATAATCGTTTCCATACTAAAGGTCCCAATACAACAGCCAATCTCCAACTCAAACAAATCACTATACATTAATAATTGTTTCTACTTTTGGCAAAAGGCCAGCAATTAGCCAGTGCATTACTGGTACTTTATTTTATCGACCCCGTAACGATGAAAGGCAAAGTTAACCTCGGCCTATTTGAACTCAGAATGGCAAGGGCCGTAACTATAGGCGTCAAAGCATGGCTTCCGACCCTCTACCGATACTGCCAACATTAATAATCGTTTCTACGTTAGGCACAAGGCCAGCAATTACCCAGTGTATTACTGGTACTTTATTTTATCGACCCCGTAAGGATGAAAGGCAAAGTTTACCTCGGCGGGATTTGAACTCAGAATGGCAAGGGCCGTAACTCTATGCGCCAAAGCATGGCATCCGACACTTTACCAATACTTCCAATCCACCGCCTTAATAATAAAACGTAAGTAAACATTGATTAACGTAGGCTTTGAAACTTGGTGTCATGTTTGATCATAATTCACCTGGCGTTAACAAAAACATCGCCATACCTCCCGTAATCCCACAAACTCCAATAGTGATTTGGTTTCGATTTCTCGTTGTAATCCATTAATTTATTGCCACTAGAATTGTATGATAAGGTGAAAATATATCCACCTTAAAACATTATGTTATTCTGCAAAGTTAAATATGAACAATTCTGTTTATATTATGTCTTTTAATTGAAGACAGAAATTCTTATTTTTCGCAAGATAATAATAGATGCTGTATCATTCCTGTCTTCTACTACAATGAAATTAATAATTGGTAGAATCGGTAAAGCCCATGATTTATGGACATGAACACTTTATTAGTGGAATTTTTTACATGAAAATTAAACTACCCTGTAACCAATTGGATCGATTGTTCTGTTCCTAGGGTGGTAAGCATGTTCCGAAAACCGGCTCAATACTACCCACTTAGCAGAGACACCACTGTTGCAATCAATCAAACTAAATACTTAATGTCCTGTTCCTAGGGTGGTAGGCATGTTCCGAAAACCGGCTCAATACTACCCACTTAGCAGAGACACCACTGTTGCAATCAATCAAACTAAATATTTAGTTTGCGGGTAGCTTGCGGACACCATTCCTCGCATACATTTTATGTAAAAGAAAATTATTTATTTTATACTTTCGTATTTCAAATCAAAGTAAAGATAATTTTCATTGTTCCATCCCCGAACCAGATATTTAATGAGACTAAATATAAATGGCGATAAGCCCAATCTCCACAAATAATTACCAGCCAACGTATGGTATTCTAGCAAAGTTATATCAATACATTTTCATTATTGACTCCTTTGTCTTATATATATATATATATATATATATATATATATATATATATAGGTATGTATACGTACGTACATATATGTATACATACGTACAGTAATATGTATATATATACATACATGCACACATATATATATGTACGTATGGGATTACCGAACATTTATTATAATGTTCGGTTTGTTTGTAAACAAACCGCCCGAAGTAAGCCGTTCAATGATCGGCAGCCATCGTTGCCCTTTTGTTCAACACTGACAAGGGAACGACGAACTAGTTTCAAGCTTAGTAGCTATCGTCACCATCGTATACCTTCCTGTCAGATGATTGAACGTTTGAAAGTATATACTTTCCTTATGCATATTAACGGCTGATTAGCCTAATTTGCATATCGAGTGAGTTAGTCGGCCGGGTATACCGAAAATGATAAATGGAAAAGAATGAAACGAAATTTCATTTCTCACTTTTAGTACGGCTGATACTTAAATATCAGTATGTACACATACATATATGTATACGGACGTACAGTAGAATGTATATATATACATACATGCACATATATATATACGTACGTATGGGTTTGCCGAACATTTATTATAATGTTCGGTTTGTTTGTAGACAAATAGCTAATAAGCTTGAAACTAGTTCATCGTTCTTTTGTCAGAGTTGAACAAAGGGACAACGATGGTTGCCGAACACTGTACGGCTTAATTCGGGCGGTTTGTTTACAAACAAACCGAACATTATAATAAATGTTCGGTAAACCCATATGTACATATATATATATGTGCATGTATGTATATATATATACATACTAATCTACGTCTGTATACATATATGTATGTACGTATACATACTTATATTTAAGTATCAGCCGTACTAAGAGTGAGAAATGAAATTTCATTTCATTCTTTTCCATATATATATATATATATATATATATATATATATATATATATATATATAATATATACATATCTTTCTTCATAGACTCTAATTTATTCTAAAGTTTCCCCCTTCACTACAGAAATACTTGAGGGAGATAAGAAGAGATGATTATTTCAGGGAGGTGACACGGCTTGATTATCGCAGGAGCTAAAGGAAATGATATTAGCATGGTTCAATTGGAATGCTACACAAAAACACTTGATCAATTTAAAAAGGTCTCTCTTCCCCCCCCCTCTCTCTCTCTCTCTCTCTCTGTATATATATATATATATATATATATATATACATATGTTTGTGTGTGTGTGTGAGCATGTGCCCGCGTGTGTTTTTATATATAAATATATTTGTATATATATACGTATATATATATATATATATATATATATATATATATATATATATATATATATATATATATATATATATATATATATATATATATATATATATATATATATATGCAGAGGTTATATTTAATTTGTTGGGATTCAACAAGCTTAAACATTTTTATAACTGATATAAAGCACTCAACAGATTAGTGGAGTAAATATACAATATATTAACAAATGGAAACTATATTTATAAAACCATATTTATTTTATTATACATATTTCAAGGGCCACCAAGGCAAATTATGGCGCGCTTTCATCAGATAAAATACAATACAGATTAGTTTTATAAATAAATATTGACATACCCTGAAAAAAGACAACCTTAACGGTTGGAGCTTCCTGGATAGTGGAGATACTACATTTATTGAGGGTGATAGAAAGTTACTTGCATACTCACTCATAACTTTCTATCATCCAAAGTTATGATTGAGTATGCAAGTAACTTTCTATCACCCTCAATAAATGTAGTATCTCCACTATCCAGGAAGCTCCAACCGTTAAGGTTGTCTTTTTTCAGGGTATGTCAATATTTATTTATAAACTAATCTGTATTGTATTTTATCTGATGAAAGCGCACCATAATTTGCCTTGGTGGCCCTTGAAATATGTATAATAAAATAAATATGGTTTTATAAATATAGTTTCCATTTGTTAATATATATATATATATGATGATGTTTTCATTATTGACTTGCAGCTTTGTTTTCAAAAGGGTGAGATCTATAACGCTAATTTATTTCGAATATATCTCATTTCGGTTTTTCCCGCCAGCACTGTCACTAGGTGAACAAGAGATCGTTCTTCCTCCTATGACGCCACTACTTGCTGACTCTATTCTAGTTTTGGTAGTAGTAACTGACCAACGCATGGAGCTAGACATGGATACCTTGAGTCTATCGCAGTTTAAAAGCATCCTCTGACAAAGCATTGCAGTAATTTGGCAGGCATATTTGCATTTATTCTGCCACAATAACTAGCAGATTGCGCACTGCACCTGTTGCTGCAGACTGCGTTTTGCATAAACCCAATTGGGTCCAGGACACAAGTAAGCACTTTGAGTATGGCTGGCTTGCATATGCGTTCAAACTATTTCTTGTTTACGTTACTTTATTTGAGGAGCTGATTTACCACTTTGATATTACAAACTATTGGGAATTGAATTCTCCGATAAATCCTATCGGACTAAAATTTCTAGATCTTGTTCACTTGTAGACTAGCGAAACACGTCTCATTTATATAATAAATATTAGTCCCTATACTGTGATGTTGTCATACTCATGTTACATATTATAATATATATAAACACTTCTAGAATTACTTTCATTGTGCCCACTGTTAAAAAACACGGAAACACTATGCTAAGCGATTCACTTGTCAAGTCAATAACCATTTCATATTGACATAGATTTCCATTTACCCTAAAGAAATCTAATCAGTTCTTTATATATTCTCCCCCCCCCCCACACACACACTTCTCTCTCTCTATCTCTCTCTGTATATATATATATACAAACACACACACACATATACATAAGTTTGAGTGTGTGGGTGTATGCATATATACTTGATGTAAACATACACACATACATTTGTATGTGTGTATGTCGTTTGTTAAGAATGAGAGATAAGTTTACGCAATTGATGATCTATTATTATTTTGTTAAAACCCTATTCTATTACATCAGTTATGCGTTTGAACGTTTAAACTACACTTCATCAAACTTCCTTCCAATCCAGTGTGCAAACATATATATACTTGTATATATATATATATACTGTGTATATATATATATATATACTGTGTATATATATATATATATATATATATATATATATATATATATATATATATATATATATATATATATATATATTACAATTTAGAAATAAAAAATAAAAAAATAAAAAATATATGATCAACACTACTGTGTTTTTTTTGCAAAATGACAATAATTTTTTAGCCAGATAGAAATACCTTAATTCAAGTACATATAGTCCGTCTGTATAGATCTAGAGAATTTTAAATATTAAATCTATACTTACAGACGTAAAATGGCAACTGCCTGGTGCCTAGACAAGTTTAAATTTCAAAATTCAAACCTTTTCAGCAGATCGGGCAGAACTTCAAAACATAAACCTGTTTCACAAGGGATGTTATACTAATGAAATAATTAATTAATTACGGAACAACTATTTATAAAATAATTATTAGTGGAGTAATCAATTTTCTGTGATCAACGGTAGGCATCCAGAAATTAAAATCACTTCTCCTAAGATAGTATCTTAAGACTGATCTGTCGCAAGCCTAATACATGTGCTTTTGCACACGACCTTCTCAGCATTCTGGCTCATATCCATGGCGCTAGAAATAACAGCCGTGAATATGTGATTATGAATTCAGCTCGACCGTAGGAGCAGATAATGCTCAGAAGTATTTTTCTTAGAGCTTAATATTTGTAAATGACTTCTAAACTGAAATTAGGTATTTCTATCTGGCTAAAAAATTATTGTCATTTTGCAAAAAAAAACACAGTAGTGTTGATCATATATTTTTTATTTTTTTATTTTTAATTTCTAAATTGTAATGTAATGCTCAGAAGTATTTTTCTTAGAGCTTAATATTTGTAAATGACTACTAAACTGAAATTATCTGCTCCTACGGTCGAGCTGAATTCATAATCACATATTCACGGCTGTTATTTCTAGCGCCATGGATATGAGCCAGAATGCTGAGAAGGTCGTGTGCAAAAGCACATGTATTAGGCTTGCGACAGATCAGTCTTAAGATACTATCTTAGGAGAAGTGATTTTAATTTCTGGGTGCCTACCGTTGATCACAGAAAATTGATTACTCCACTAATAATTATTTTATAAATAGTTGTTCCGTAATGAATTAATTATTTCATTAGTATAACATCCCTTGTGAAACAGGTTAAATTTTTGAAGTTCTGCCCGATCGGCTGAAAAGGTTTGAATTTTGAAATTTAAACTTGTCTAGGCACCAGGCAGTTGCCATTTTACGTCTGTAAGTATAGATTTAATATTTAAAATTCTCTAGATCGATACAGACGGACTATATGTACTTGAATTAAGGTATTTCTATCTGGCTAAAAAATTATTGTCATTTTGCAAAAAAAAACACAGTAGTGTTGATCATATATTTTTTATTTTTTTATTTTTTATTTCTAAATTGTAATGTAATGCTCAGAAGTATTTTTCTTAGAGCTATATATATATATATATATATATATATATATATATATATATATATATATATATATATATAGGACATATGTAACATTCTTTCCTTATTTTAATTTATATTCCTTTTGAAGTTCCGATGAGCTGCTCTATTTCTACCTATGTTAATTATTTTCAACTGAACCAGATCAATAATGATATATAATCATTTGATCCAGAAATATATGGTGTAGCGAAACAATTGTAAACGGACATTATTATTATTAATAAGGGCGGTGGATTGGCAGTATCGGTAGAGGGTCGGACGCCATGCTTTCCAGCATAGTTACGTCCCTTTACGATCTGAGTTCAAATCCCGCCGAGGTTGACTTTGCCTTTCATCCTTACGGGGTCGATAAAATAAAGTACCAGTAATGCACTGGGCAATTGCTGGCCTTGTGCCTAAAGTAGAAACAATTATTATTAATATTATATTATTATTATTCTCGACATGCCTTACATCAAACTAAAATATTGGTTGCATATGAAGCTGCATAAGTTGGCTTAACTTATAATAAAAAAGAAATAGGATTTCGCTTCAAGCATAGCTTTATACAATATGTATAAATATTTCATATATTACGCAGCTTCATATGCAAATGAGATTAATCACCTCATTTACACAGACGAGAAAAGTATATATTCTCAGCTGTCTTCTAGTCCAGCAGTCGCAAGCGGTGGGAGGGACCGTCCTGATAAAGGCCAGTTAAGCCTGAAATGCATAGACGGTTATCCTCCTTGCTTCTGCTGAACATCACCAGAGGGCGTTAGCCCCCCGGTGTTTGCATACCTACGGCTTCCTAAAACTGTATTTCTTTGGAGATACAAAATATTTATACCTATTTTATAAAGTTATGCTTGAAGCAAAATCCTATTTCTTATATATATATATAAGTATATATAAATATATATATATATATATATATATATATATATATATATATATATATATATATATATATATATATATATATATATATATATATATATATATACACAGTTCAAGAGTAACCAATCTTAAAGAGAGAGATGGAGATAGGAAAGGAGATATTGGTGAATTAGTTAGAGGCCAAACCGTAAAGGCATGTGCTCAATGTGCAATATTCAGTGGAAGGCAGCTAGGTGGCTGGGTTCATGCAGAGATTAGGTGCGAAGAGCTGGAAATATTCATTAGTTAAGCAAAACAAGACCACATATTTCACAAGGAAGACATTATTAAAAGATTGTCGACATATTTTAGTTTTGATGTAAGGAATGTCGAGAATAATAATAATAATATTAATAATAATAATGTCCGTTTACAATTGTTTCGCTACTCCATATAATATTTCTGGATCAAATGATTATATATCATTATTTATATGGCGGTGGATTGGCAGTGTCGGTAGAGGGTTGGACGCCATGCTTTCCAGCATAGTTACGTCCCTTTACGATCTGAGTTCAAATCCCGCCGAGGTGGACTTTGCCTTTCATCCTTACGGGGTCGATAAAATAAAGTACGAGTAATGCACTGGGTAATTTGCTGGCCTTGTGCCTAAAGTAGAAACAATTATTTATCTGGTTCAGTTGAAAATAATTAATATAGGTATAAATTGAGCAGCTCATCGGAACTTCAAAAGGAATATAAATTAAAATAAGGAAAGAATGTTACATAAATTTAATGTTCCACACATGTTGGTATTTCACTATGGTGTCCTGGGTATATCAATTGTCTGCCATAGTGGAGCAGTATTCTTCTGTCGAGGCTGCATTGTGTGAGATCTGCCTATGGGTAACAAGATGGCCGCCAATGGACATATTTATCTTACTAATTAGAGGGTGGTTTCAGGGGAAGTAACTCCTCGTAAGATTAGAAATTGTGGGTAGTTTATAGTTAAGTGCTATTTTTTAATTTTTTAATTGAGAGACAATGTAAGGGAGGTAACTTATAATTATCTAAGTTAGTTATAGATATTTAACTTATTAACTACAAGTGAAAATGGGGCTAGATGACTATGTTGGGTCAAATATTCTGTTGGCGAAGGAATTAGCCCTTCGATGTTGACAGTTAATAGTTACCTCCGTTCTATCGTTAATCGGTAGAGGTCGTGATAGAGTTATCTAATATGCTTCGGTAAGACAGAGTTCACAAGATTTTCTTCGTCCATTGTTCTTCGTCCATTTTTCATAACCATCTGGTTATGAACAGTCCATTTTCTACATACCTAAATGCCATAACACAGCAATTCACCACAACCATAATAAACTTAAGACTAGAACTAGAAACACCTTAGCATATAGCCAGATTCGCCGGAATTTTAGCAGTAACAGCACTTATACAGGGAGCCTTAATGGTGGCAGTGGCCTGCTTCCCACTCCAAGTAGCAAATTAAAAAATCAACCCTAGCATAGTAATGAGCAATGGGATGACGAATAACAAACGCCCAGGTAATAATAACCCCATGAAGGCCCCTACCAACTCCACTAGAACCCCTAGAAAGAATAGGCCTAGAAATATCACCTTGCTTAACCCCCCATTCTCATCTAATCTAGCCACTAATATCCCTAAACACTTCTTCTCTATCCTATCTAAACATCCCCCCCCCCAACCATAGATATTACAAACTGTTTAATAAAAATAACATTGAAATCTCATTCTCCACAACACCTAACCTAGCTAGCCACATCGCATTCAGTAACCATCATAAACTAGGATAGTATAACTCCCACACCGCGGTACACCCCCCCCATCAAATACACCAATACTTACTCTAGTAGCACACCTCCCCCATCTAATCCTTCTAGCATTGACCAACCGCTTAGGTTAAACAACCCTACTCTCACTAACCGCAGAAGTAACTGCAACTGCCGTTACCACTAAATGGACATTGCCTGACACCCAACATAGCCTATAGGTCCACGGTTAAAACTGCTTCGCAGACCAGCTCATATGTAGGGTCTAACTCGAACCCTTTTAAGGTACGCTATAACGCGCACTCTTTTTCCTTCCCAGATCCTAACAACAGATGTTCGACATCTCTAGCTAGGCTCAGTAAAAACCTTAAATTAACCAGCATTGAACACTCACTAACATGGGATATCTTGACTATGGCCCAACCGTTCAATGCACGAAGAAAATCTTGTGAACTCTGTCTTACCGAAGTATATTACATAACTCTATCACGACCTCTACCGATTAACGATAGAACGGAGGTAACTATTAGCTGTCAACATCGAAGTGCTAATTCCTTCGCCAACAGAATATTTGACCCAACATAGTCATCTAGCCTCATTTTCACTTGTATTTAATAAGTTAAATAGCTATAACTAACTTAGATAATTATAAGTTACCTCCCTTAAATGGTCTCTCAATTAAAAAATTAAAAAAATTAGCACTTAACTATAAACTACCCACAATTTGTAATCACTCGAGGAGTTACTTCCCCTGAAACCACCCTCTAATTAGTAATGTAAATATGTACATTGGCGGTCATCTTGTTACCCATAGGCATATCTCATACAATGCAGCCTCGACAGAAAAATACTGCTACACTATGGCAGACAATTGATATACCCAGGACAACATAGTGAAATACCAACATATGGAACATTACATTTATGTAACATTCTTTCCTTATTTTAATTTATATTCCTTATGAAGTTCCGATGAGCTGCTCTATTTCTACCTATGTTAATTATTTTCAACTGAACAAGATCAATAATGATATATAATCATTTGATCCAGAAATATTATATGGAGTAGCGAAACAATTGTAAACGGACATTATTATTATTAATATTATTATTATTATTCTCAACATTCCTTACATCAAACTAAAATATGTTGACAATCTTTTAATAATGTCTTCCTTGTGAAATGTTGGGTTTGTTTTGCTTAACTAATGAATATATGTATATATATATATATGTATATATATATATATATATATATATATATATATATATATATATATATATATATATATATATATATATATATATATATATATATATATATATATATATATATATATGTATATATATATATGTATATATATATATATATATATATATGCAAAAGTTCTATTTAAAGTGTTGGGATACAACAAGCAAATATTTTTATAACTGATATAAAGCACTCAACAAGTATTTGGAGTAAACATACGATATTAACAAATGTAAACTATATTTAAAAAACCATATCTATTTTATTATACATATTTCAAGGACACCATGTTAAATTATGGTATGCTTTCATCAGACAAAATACAATATATATCGGTTTTATAAATAAATATTGACATACCCTTACAAAATGCAACCATTACTGTTGGAAGACTCCGGAGTCTTCCAACAGTAATGGTTGCATTTTGTAAGGGTATGTCAATATGTATTTATAAAACCGATATATATTGTATTTTGTCTGATGAAAGCATACCATAATTTAACATGGTGTCCTTGAAATATGTATAATAAAATAGATATGGTTTTTTAAATATAGTTTCCATTTGTTTATATATATATATATATATATATATATTAATATATATTAAGAGAAACTTCACAATAAGGCGGTTCACCCCAACACTTGAATCTGTTGATGGAACCCTTTCTGCCTTTATCACCCATATTTCAGCCTCAAAGAATTAGCTTCTAAAGAATTTCCTTTTTCTTTAAACCATTGAACCCCATCCGTCCTGTAGACACCTGTCTTACAGGCATTGTTAGTCTCAGTGATAAACAAGGATTGGTATTCCAATTTTGAACTTGCTTACTGTATTCTTTCTGCCTTTGTTAATGTTATAGCTTTAAAGAATTAGCTTTTAATGAACTCTCTTTTCTTTAATTCCTTCAACCACTGACCTACACCCATCCCAATCTCCAGCCTCTCCTACCACCAGATAAGGAAAGATATAAATACTATACCTGGACAGCCAGCTTCCTGATGATTTATCACGAATGAAACAGTTCTAGTCCTGTAGAAGCTCTTCTATATTAAAACTTTTATACTCTGCAATGTACTGAGTACTTTAATTACTGTGGTTACCTCCGATTCAACCCGGAATAACACATCTTATATATATATATATATATATATATATATAATTGGTGTT
>OZ024741.1:206691339-206812289 GCA_964016885.1 Eledone cirrhosa | reverse complement strand
ACTTACTAAAATTTTCACTCCAACTAATTAGTTTCTTCAATGGGATAAAGACAGTTACGTAATGAACTGTTGAGAATTTCATTGCGTCATCAGGGAGGTCTATTCTCAGCCAAGTCTCCAGGCAATGCGCGGACACTGGGGACTCATATAAAAATAATAATAATTCGGTAAATGGAACAGCTATCGGGGACTGGATTCCAAGCACTGAAAATCTCGCTGTCACTGGTCAAATGGCCGATTCTAAAGAATCAATCACGTGACACTGAGGCTAGTCGATAGGAGTGGGATGGTAAGATGACAGACGCCTACTAACACACCAACAATTTAGTAGTGGTTTTGGCAGGTTTGCTCGACAAATCAGTTATTTGGAGATAAATATAGTGTCAGTGTCACGTGATTGATTCTTTAGAATCGGCGATTTGACCAGTGACAGCGAGATTTTCAGTGCTTGGAATCCAGTCCTTCAGTGCTTGGAATCCAGTCCCCGATAGCTGTTCCATTTACCGAATTATTATTATTTTATATGAGTCCCCAGTGTCCGCGCATTGCCTGGAGACTTGGCTGAGAATAGACCTCCCTGATGACGCAAGGAAATTCTCAACAGTTCATTACGTAACCGTCTTTATCCATTGCAGAAACTAATTAGTTGGAGTGAAAATTTTAGTAAGTAAGTTAATTTTTTAAAGTTTTTTTTTAAATTTTCTTATTTTACGTCTTTGTTCTGCATCCTCCTGCATTGAACCACCTAGGTACTATGACATAACCTGTGTATTTGCTGGCATTAGCGTACATCTGTGCGCTTATGTTAGTAGATATATTAAATTATCTCTCTCTCTCTCTCTCTCTCTATATATATATATATATATATATATATATATATATATATATTAATTCAAAATATTAACAAAAATAGACATTCGTGTGATCAAGTATATTTTATTATACATATTTCAGAGGTACTGAGCTATCTTCAACAGTACGTCCTTATCAGATAAAATAAGATGATGCATGACATACCCTGACTAAGTAGATGGTTAAAATTCAGTCATGGCAGTGAATAAGACATGAAAAAACTCAATATTTATATACCTTAAGATTGAGACATGAAAACATTACATATAATACAGAGGGTGCGTGTTAGAAAGCTTATAAAAATACATAATAATAAACAACTACTAATATAATAAAAATGTACATAACTGTTAGAGATTCAAATAATTTAAATTATTGAAGAAAAAAAGTGAAAGATAGAGAGGAAACAGATGAGGAAAGATAGTTACTAGAAGTATAGAAATATCTTATGCACGAAAACAAAAGAAAATTGATTAAGGATAGAGAGACAAGGAAGAATATTTTTTATAGTATAAAGTAAATCCATACTTTTAACAATATTAACAGTTTTTTATTTATTATATTATATTATATTATATATAACTGACTAATATCGTCTTAAACTTTAAATAATATACTCTTTGTATAGATTTAGACAAATGCGTATATCTAGTTTAATAATATCGTTTTTAAGTAAAATTATAAGGCCTTTGGATACTTTAGGGCATTCTAATTCTTAATTTAAAATTTTTAAAGTTATAATTGTAATTAATTTCTATATTATATAATGATTATTTTTTAATATAAAATCTCTTTAATATAACATTTTTTTAAATATAATTTTATTATGGATTACCTTCGGGACGAAGAAAATCCATAATGAATGTTTGCAAATACTTTAAATATGATATTATACTATAATATAAATACTTATAAATTTTATAGCCTGAAATATTATACCTTTAGATTAATTCACTATTTGAACTAACATAAATGATTCGAAATTTAACGGACATTCGGATACGTTTGGATATATATAATTGATTAATAGTTCATTTCTACTGAAATTAAACCCTCAAATAACTACACCCAAATATATTTGATATTTTGATTGATTGATTATTTCTAGATAATTCAACGATTCGAAATTATTCATTCACAAAGCTATGCCCAAATGTATATTTATTTATTTATTTTTATATATATTTTTGCATCATCTAATTATACGCTATTTATCCACGACAATACAAATCTCCCTCCTTATGCTTTATACTATAAAAATTATTCTTCCTTGTCTCACTATCCTTAATCAATTTTCATTTGCATAAGATATTTCTATACTTCTAGTAACTATCTTTCCTCATCTGTTTCTCTGTCTGTCTTTCACTTCTTTTTTTTTCAATAATTTAAATTATTTGAATCTCTAACAGTTATGTACATTTTTATTATATTAGTAGTTGTTTATTATTATGTATTTTTATAAGCTTTCTCACACGCACCCTCTGTATTATATGTAATTTGTTCATGTCTCAATCTTAAGGTATATAAATATTGAGTTTTTTCATATCTTATTCACTGCTATGACTGAATTTTAACCATCTACTTAGTCAGGGTATGCCATACATCATCTTATTTTATCTGATGAGGACGTACTGTTGACGATAGCTCAGTACGTCTGAAATATGTATAATAAAATATACTGATCACACAAATGTCTATTTTTGTTAATATTTTGAATTAATATTAATAACTCCAGAAAACCATACTGTGGAGTGCTTCTAATCTATTGTAAAACTTTATTCTTTGATTTATTCATTGAACCTTGTTTAACCTTTATATATATATATATATATATATATATATATATATATATATATATATATATATATATATATATATATATATATATATATATATATGTATATATATATATATATATATATATATATATATATATCATAGGGGTGTATATGAAAGTAGGTAGAGCAAACATGACTGGTGTCAGGGAAATAGTTAGAAGTGGCACAAATATAGCGTGATTCATCATACGAGTGTATATGGACACATATACAATATGATTATGTATAATAGACATACGTTAATCTCCCTACGAATCTTGTATAAGCTTTGATTATACCTCAACTATCTTACTAGTCAACAGTGATATTTACTCACTTGCAACTGAGACAAAATAGGTTAAAACCAATATGTCATTTGCACTTGAATTATCAGCCGGAGATGCTCATTTGTATATATTGCAAATTTGACTGGTGAAAGGGAGTTATTTAGGCGCGGCACTAACATGGTGTGACACATCATTGGCGTATATTTGAAAATATATACGATATATTTATGTATGATAAATATACGAGAGTCTCATGGTGTGTGTGTGTATATATATATATATATATATATATATATATATATATAATTATTTAATGTAAAATAAACCATACAATATAATTACCTCATTACCAGAGGTTTCCCGAATAAGACGGATACAAGAAACGTCCGTATTCGTTCGTCAGACAAGGCAATTTAAACATAGTGAGGTATTTGAAAGATCTCCTCAAGAAAGGCTAAAAAAGTTTAACGGGCAAAAAATAAATAAAAGTAATAATACAAGAAATGTATAAAAAATATAAATAAAGAAATATAGTAAGGGGATGTGTGTAAAAGTATGTATATGCACATACATATGTACATATGTACATGTGTGTGTATGTACAACTGCATGTGTATAGTGAAAAAATTCGTTCGTAAGTACATACATGATGGCAAACATATTAGTGTATATATATATATATATATGTTGAAAATAGAAATTGTAAGATAATGAAGTTAGCGTACATACAGACTCAGGAACTAAGGGCTGATATATATACATATACAAGGATAAAAGGACGCACGCATATAAACATACACACACGCAACCACATACATGCATGTGATATATACAGGGAAGGGAGTGTATAAACTCAACGCAAGGTCGATACAAATATAAAATATGATGGACAAATGAAAAAATATGAGATAAGAATAAAAAATTAAGGCAAAGAGAAAGTAATATATAAAGCAAGACTAGTAAAATAAATAAAAAGTAGAAAACATGCATACACGTGAACAGCTCATACACACATACATATACATACAGACAAAAACTCGTGCAGAAAAGCATACATACACATGCACACACACACACACACACACACACACACACACACACACACACACACACACACACACACACACACACACACACATATATATATATATATATATATATATATATATATATATATATATATATATATATATATATATATATTATAAACACCATGCATATTTCTGTAGTTACTTAGGGCCTGTTGGAATATCAATACCCTTTTATATTTATTAACCTATATGTAGAGATCAAAACGTATCGCGCTGCTATTTTTAGCAGCATAAACAACAAGTTTATAATATCCCGCTTTTACTTATGGCCTATTTTTTTGTGTGTGGGTCACTTTAACGGCGTGACCCCATGCAACGGGCAGGAAGCGATATATTCTGTTATTATGATGCTTTATACCCTTATGGTACGGAAATAGCTGTCTGAAGATCTAATTCTTTCCATTGTAAATTCTCTGAATTTCCAATCTTTTGATTAGTGAAACCGTCGGTAACGGCAATGGAACAGGTGAATATTTAAATCGTGTTATATTTGATTTAAAAGATTGTTTGATGATTACTTGTTCCGCTCATTTTTATAGTTCTGGTATCTTAAATTAGTACCATCGAACCACAACTATTATTAACACCATGCATATCTCTGTAGGTACTTAGTGCCTGTTGGAATATCCATACCCTTTTATATTTATACTCCTATATGTAGAGAATAAAACGTTGTATCGCGCTGCTATTTTTAGCGGCATGATCAACAAGTTTATAATATCCCGCTTTTACTGATGGCCTATTTTTTTGTGTGTGGGTCACTTTAACCGCCTGACCCCATGCAACGGGCAGGAAGCGATATATTCTCTTACTATGAGGCTTTATAACCTTATGGTACGGAAATAGATGTCTGAAGATCTAATTGTTTCCATTGGAAATTCTCTGAATTTCCAATCTTGTGTTTAGTGAAACCGTCGGTAACGGCATTAGAACAGGTGAATATTTAAATCGTTTTTTAATTTATTTAAAAGATTTTTTGATGATTACTTGTTCCGCTCAATATCATTTATATATATATATATATATAGCGGCGATGAATTAGTTTAGCGAGGTTTTTATATGAAATCGTGTGTCGAAACAAATATTGTTATACTTGGGGAGGGTCAGATTTGGTACGAGTGATGAAGAATGTGTCCATAATGTGCGACCCAACAGAAATGGAAAGACACATCCAACACTTCATCAACCGCATGCAGTTCTCTGGCTACAACCAAAGAGACAGAGTCAGAGTATACGAAGGAGCCATGGAAAAGTATAAGACCCTCATAGAACTGGACATGAAAGGAATTTGCCCATTATACAGGAGCAAATCATGGAATAGCTTAGATAGGGCTAGACATAAGATAGGTAAAGCCACATCATGGTACGACAACCAGAGATACCAGAGTGTCATGTTTGTGGACGCCACCCCTGGAGGGAAATTAGCTAACCAGTGTAGAAAGGCCCTGAGAAGGACCCACTTAAAAATAAAGGTGGTAGAAAAGCCAGGAACCACCATAAAATCCCTGATCAGCAAAACCTACCCTTTTAAGAAAACCCACTGTACCAATAGGAAATGTATCATATGTAAGGTGAACCCCCGGATAAACTGTAAAACTAGAAACGTACTCTATAGCATAAGATGTACAGAGGGTACTTGCAGAAACATGACAACAACATACATAGGTGAGACAGCTCGTAGCATAGGTGAAAGGATAGACCAACACTGGGGGGAACTAAAAGGACGAAAAATCGGGTCAGTACTATACGAACATGCTAGACAACAACATGACGGTAACATAGACAACATAGAAATTAGAATAATATCTAAACATAGAAATGACCCAGCAGATAGGCAAATCAGAGAGGCCAGTGAAATAGAAATTAGAAGACCAAAGCTAAACAGAAAGAATGAGTGGAATAGCAACAACACCCAAACAAACAACACTGACCTAAGAGAAGTATAAATAAGTAAATAAAATAAGATAAATAAATACATACACAAGCACAATAACAACAAGCACATAAACACACACTAGTCACCCAGCAAACACAACACTATACACACTAGTCACACAGCAAACATAACACTATACACACACGCAAACACATGCGCAAAGAAGACAAAATAAAATAAACAAACAAGCAAATAAATAAATAAATATATAGACAGACTGAATAGAAAATGGCGTAAACATACAGCACAACAGGAGGAAAATATAACACCACTGACGATGTTGCAGATGTGCAACGAAAGATTTATGTAAATTATATAAACTATATATATGTGTTTATGTCTATATTGAATCTGTGATATTTTTGACCGTCGGTCAGTCAATGGCAACATTGAGGACCGAGTAAGCTAGATTACAGATATAAAAGACAGCGAGAAGCGAAAACCAACCAAACAGTGAGTGTGTTCTGTTATTAATTCTGGCAATATTACACAAATATGACCCTCCCCAAGTATAACAATATATATATATACATATATATATATATATATATATATATATATATATATATATATATATATATATATATATATATATATATATATATATATATAAATACATGCACATCTATTCACACGCACGCGACCACATATGCATTTATAAGTATATTATGTAAATAAAACAAAGAACCCTTCAATACATCAAAAGTCTTTATTAGCCAACAATGTTTCGTCCTTTTAAGGACTCATCAGGGCAATTAAAACAACAAGAAGTACTATCGGCCAATACAAGCCAATACTCCGAAGAATATGGAGTGTACATACACTAAAGTATTGCAAGATTATGGGTAAAAATATATTATAAAAATCACTAAGGAGGTGTATAACATTTAGAACCATATTACAAATATAGTCCAAAGCAGAAAAAACCTAGAGCTAAACAAAGGTGGTTATATAGAGCGGGAATTATATATAATACTATATAATATAATATAATATACTTGTAACAATATTAAAATTAGAATAAAAATTAAAAGGCACAATATACATATGTATATATGTACGCACACGTACGCACATATACATATACATCAATAAACATATCCATCTTTAACAGCACAAATTAAACCTTATTAAGAGTTTAAATATAAATAAGCATGATAGGAATAAAAATAATAATTATAATAATAATACGTATATCTAATATACATGAAGTAATAAAATGATTAAAAGTAACACATATAATATATAATAAACTATATAATTATATACTATATATTATAATATAATAGATAATCTCCGGTTAATTTACACAAACAATATAGATGTCACAATAATACTATAATAATAATATAATAACATATATAATATATAATATATAATGGCATGTAAGTTAACAAATCAATTCATATAGAGTTACAGAGTAGGTGAGAAAAAAATATAAATTGTACAATACCCAAAATTATGATGGTACAAAAGTATAAACATCTTACATGATATATAAAATTTAACATATCATAATGGTACATATAATCAACGGTAAGTAATAAGGATCAATAGTACAATAAAAACTACAATATAAAATAATAAACATAATATAATATATAATTACTTATAATTACAAGGTTGGTAAACAGACATATATGTGGATGAGTGAGTAAGGGCCAGACAGAAAATAGAATGCACAGTAGTATTAATAAATAAATAAATAAAATCAACCGGAAATTAAAAAACAAAAACAAAAGTATATACTTAGGTCTCACATACAGTTAAGTAAAAACTTAGGAAACAACCCAGGTAAATGACTCGAAAACCCTATTTGATAAATTAATATTAAAAATATTAAAAATATCTAATAAGGCAATACAATATTAGTTATGGTTTAAGTAATCAACATTTATAAACGTTAATATTTCACTACAAATATATATATAAAGGAATGAAATTTTCTACTATCATTTACATAACGATATCTAAAAAACTGAGTTAGGCAGAATTATGGTAGGCTAATAGGGACAGAAAAAAAGAAATGTATGAAGGATAGAAAGGAGCATAAAATCATAGTCAATATACTATCTTAAATAATAGAAAGGAGCGTAAAAGAGGGGGGGATTAAATATAATCATAATATATTTGAAGGGGTTGACAATAAGTTTATGTGTGCATGGGGAGGGGGGTATCCAAAGAGGAATCCAAATAAAATAAAATAAAATGAAATAAAATAAAATAATGTAAAATATGTAATCAGATATATACTCATAAGGTGTTAATAGTGAAAATTTAATGCGTAAGAAGATAGATATGGTATAGTAGCCAAAAGATTATCAGAGCTAGAATAAAGAGTTGTCAAAAACTAATGATAATAATGATGATAATAATGGTGGTAAACAAAAAGAACCGAAACTAAAAAAATAAGTAATGGAATATATCAGCTAATGGATACAATTTATACTACTAGAACCTTTAGGTTTATAATAAAAGTAAGAATTAGAAATAGCGTGGGGGAAAGAAGAGAATATCTCAGACTTTCTATAAAGTAAGGATTCACTAGAGAAAATTATAGAGGATACAGAGATTACAAAATTTAGTATGTGTAGAAAGGTTATTAGAGCGTGCTACTAAACGCCAATGAAGGCTATATGGTATATTAGCCCCCCTTAAGATCCCAGATATAGTGTGCTAAAGAAGTAGAATTCTTAAACTTAACATGTTTGAAATTAGAGATATGAGAATTAAACCTAGTCTTAAAAGTGTTAGATGTAGAGCCTATATAAGTTCTATTGGAGGAATTAGTTATAACTACGCAAGCATAGACGATGTTCTTAGAGAGGCAGTTACCGTTTAAAGGGCAGTTAGAACTCACTCTACAGTTACACTTCCGGGTGCTATTGATTGGCTGAAGTAGTGATGCATTACACGTAGGATTACTATTAGATAAGGTCCGCTCTGGTGGTAAGGCATTTCCAGATCTGTTCAGACTAGTAGTATGTAGAGAGGAGAATCCATCCCTAATTTTCCTATTGTTAGTGCTAGCTAAATGAGAACTAATATTAGGGGTGGTAGAGAATGAAAGTTTAATAACATTTTTATTAAAAATAAAAGTATATATATATATATGTGAAAAAACATGTACCTATACGCACACACACACACATGCACACATACACGCACACATACCAATGCGTTCGTATATATACATACACGTATATATACATACACGTATATATACATACACGTATATATACATATACACACATACGCATACATACATATATAAAAAACAACCGTATGAATAAATGGGTACAAAATATACGCAAGTATACATACATAAAAACGGCTGAGGGACAACGGAAAATATCTGGAGTTAAAAACAAGTGACATGTGATGTCTGGTAGTAAAAGAAAAAGGGGAAGTAAAGTAAATGTAAATAATTTAAAATTGTTAAAATATAAAGTTAATGGATGTAACGTGGATGTAATAATGGATGTAATAGTGGATGTAAAGTAAAAATAAAAGATAAGTAAAACTGATTGAGAAGTCTATAAAGAAGGTATGTTAAGGAACGCGAAGAACAAGAGTTTAAGGAGGATAAGTGTCTGAAAGTGAGTTAAGTTTATGTGAGCTGGAAAGCAAATATGATTTCATGTGTGGGTAACTGGTGAAAATGTCTGTTTTTGTATTTAGGCAGGTTTTTTGGTGATTTAAGGTTTTGTAAAATCCAATATTTTTCACTTATGCAGAGTGCGCATCTTCTTGTTCCTCTTGCGTATTTATTCTTTAGATTGGTTCAAAATTGACCAATCTAATTTATACTGGATACCTTGGTCCTTCAAATCCCATATTCTTCTTGCCAGAGCATTTGTAAATCTTTTTTTAAGTTTTCAGGATATCGGAAAGACTTATTAAAAACCTTCGCTAGTTTTAATTTTAAAATTAACACCGACACAAACCTTTCTAATGTTAATCTTCTACATATAAACTTAGATCTGCCTACTGCTTCTTATAAACCGTACCATATACCAAATGAAAATGCATGTATGTGTATATATATATATATATATATATATATATATATATATATATATATATGTATGTGTGTGTGTATGTGTGTGTGTGTATGTATGTATGTATGTATGTATGTATGTATGTATGTATGTATGTATGTATGTGTGTATGTGTATGTATGCTTGTTTGCACGTGTTTTTGTCTGTATGTATATATATCTATATATATGTATGTGTGTATCAGCTTGTTCGCGTGTATGCATGTTTTCAACTTTTTATTTATTTTTTCTAGTGTTGCTTTATATATTACAACCCCTCCCACTTACTTTCTCTTTGCCTTAATTTTTTATTCTTATCTTATATATTTTTTCATTTATTCATCATATTTTATATTTGTATCGACCTTCCGTCTGCACTGCGTTACACTCCCTTCCCTGTATATATCACATGCATGTATGTGGTTGCGTGTGTGTATGTTAATATTCGTGCGTCCTTTTATCCTTGTATATGTATATATATCAGCCCTTAGTTCCTGAGTCTGTATGTACGCTAACTTCATTATCTTACAATTTCTATTTTCAACATATATATATATATATATACACTAATATGTTTTCCCTCATGTATGTATTTACGCACACATTTTTTCACTATACACATGCAGTTGTACATACACACACATGTACATATGCACATATGTATGTGCATATACACACATTTGCACACATCCCTTTACTATATTTCTTTATTTTTATTTTTTATACATTTCTTGTATTATTACTTTTATTTATTTTTTGCCCGTTAAACTTTTTTAGCCTTTCTTGAGGAGATCTTTCAAATACCTCACTATGTTTAAATTGCCTTGTCTGACGAACGAATGCGAACGTTTCTTGTATCCATCTTATTCGGGAGACCTCTGGTAATGAGGTAATTATATTGTATTGTTTATTATATATTAAATATTTAGCTCTGTAACTTACATGCAGCACTCTTCATTCCTCTGACCTTTTCAACGGAAACTTCAACACATATATATATATGGATAAACATCGGAGGTAAACTGCCTGAACCAATCTCGGTTGAGAATCTTGTCAAGCAAGCTCATATAGCTGCACAAACTTTGTTTGCCTTGTCTTTCGCAATGGTGTTCTTCAAGGCCTTCAAAGCTTGTCAACAGGGTATCTATCTCAGATATCGCACTTCCTGCAAGCTGTAGAGCCACAGACGCCTCACTGCAAACACAAAGGCACTGAGTAGCTTGATCAGAGAGTTTATGCATGCAGATAATTGTGATCTCTTCGCACATTCCCAGAGTGACATGCAACACCTCGTGGATTATTTTTCTAATGCGTGCAGTGCTTTGGGTCTGACAATCAGTCTGAAGAAGACTCTTGTCATGTACGAACCTGCTCCGGATAATGTTTTCAATGAACCCTCCATATATGTATACGGTCAAAAGCTGAAGGTTGTTAACAGATTTGTTTATTTGAGGAGTACACTGAGTGTGACCTGCTGGCAATATACTAAAATTGGTCTACGTATTAGCAAAGCAAGTGAGTCATTTGGAAGGCTCAGCGACGGTCTTTTGTGCAGGCGAGGAATCACAATGAAGACCATGTAAAAGTGTATGCCGCATGTGTACTGTCAACATTGCTGTATGCATGTGAGACATGGGTTGCCTACAAACGGCATATCAAAACTGGAAAGATTTCACCAGCAGTGTCTCAGAATGATGCTCGGTATCAAGTGACAGATGCATGTCAGTGATGTTGAGATCCTTGAGAGAAGTGAGTGTCGAAGCATTGAAAGTATCATCCACCAACGTCGTTTGTGATGGACCAGCCACCTCTGCAGAATGGAAGACGATCAAATCCCGAAACAGCTTTTGTATAGTGAGTTCTGTAAAGGTAAGAGACCACCTCACAAGTCAAAGCTCCGATTCAAAGATTGCGTAAAGGAATCATTGAAAAAACTGGTTTGATGGTGGCTGAATTGGAGATAAAAGCTCTTGCAAAAGAAACCTGGTATGGAATGGTGAATAATGGGGTCAAATGGGAGAAGATAAAACGGCGGCCCGTAAGACTTTCATCAAATTTGAAGATTAATTTTGGATCCGTAAGAATACACCTAATAATTTTGATATCACTATGGGGTCTAGTGATTCTGCACAGTTCACAGATTTAGTCGGATTGTACCATTTAATTGAAAGTCATGAAGTGTGGTTTATTTAAAAATGAATGAACTAAGCAGGAACTACATAACTTCTTCAAAAGTTTAAACCTAACTACTACTTTAGATAAGAACACCAAAACTGTTAATTTCTGTGATGCTTGGATTCTAAAACCTTTACTCCTTACCATAAATCTAATGATCTACTAATATACCTAGAGTATTCTTGTCTATTATTGAAACAATGTCCCACTCGATCACAAATACCATAATTTAATTAATAAAAATACCATTAAAATCTCTTACTCTACCACACCTAACATTACTAATCACATAACAAGATAATTAGTAAATATTTTTCTTCTTATAAATTAAATAACAATTCACAACCAGTTGATATGCTTAACAATATTGTATCTAATAATTTTAGTAACCAGTCTCATAACACATTATTTTCTAGGACTTATAGGAATAATAATAACAATTCTAGCACTCATCTATCTAACTCTAATAACTCACAACATATTTAAACTCAAAACCGTTTATCAATAGTTATAATTGTAATTGTAGGCCTAATAATGTATGCCCTCTTATTGGAATCTGCCTTGTTAAGAATATTATTTATTCCTGCACTGTCATAGCTTCCACCAACTCCAAAACCTACATCGGTTCTACGTCGAATAGTTTCAAGAGGAGCTGTAACTACCATCTTCATACTTTTAAGAACTGTAAGCTTAAGCATGCAACCTCTTTATCTAATTTCATATTATTTCTGAAGAGTAATAATACACCTTACACCCTGGTCTGGAACGTGATTGCAAAAACTTCTTTTAACCCCCCCCCCCCCAATACATTTTGTAACTTTTGCCTTCTTGAGTCCCATACTATTATTTATTCTAAATTACATTTATTAAATAGGAAATCTGAGATTTTTTCCACTTGTCCTCATATCAATCACCATTCTTTTTTTATTTTTAACCTTTTAACTAACTTATACCAGATTTATCTATCAATCTATATATATATTTAGTAACATTAGTATCATTGTATCCTTATAACATCCCCATACTGATCCATTCAGTTGTAATTACAACTTATTATAACCATCCCATCACATTTAGGCATGTTATTATTTTATCATATTGTTTTTAATAAGCACCACTTTTATTTGAATTTATTTTTGCTATTATACTATATATTAACCATTGCCTCACTCTCTTTTTTCAGTAGTATATCTTCAATACTTATATAATTTATTTAATATTTAATTACTAGTATACATTTTTTATTCTTGGATAATTGTTTATCCTTTGATATTATTTAACATATGTATATCATTTTTTAAGTAATGCATAGCATTTTAGTATACATCGA
Source organism: Eledone cirrhosa (assembly GCA_964016885.1). Lineage (NCBI taxonomy): Eukaryota > Metazoa > Mollusca > Cephalopoda > Octopoda > Eledonidae > Eledone > Eledone cirrhosa. The sequence continues at coordinate 206,798,762 of OZ024741.1, read as the reverse complement.
TAAATTATTTTATTTATATTTTGTAATTTATTATTTTTTTAAATAACTTTTTAAAATAATTTTAAAAAGTAATTCTTTAGTTCTATAATCATTAGCCCTAAATAATTTTTTTTAATGTAATTTACACCTTGACTTACTAAATAGTTATTTTTCCATTTAGTAATTTGTAACTCTCATATAAAAAACATTTACGAATTACCTCCCTTTTATTCTTAATTTTGCATCGACCGTCAGCTAACGATAAATTGTCAAATTCTATGTTGAGATGGAGTTATTTATATAAGACTTTCTTCTTTCTATTCAAATATGTCGTGCTTTTTCCGATGACAACACTTATTCTATATTGGATTTTACTTTGCTGATTATATTTACTCAACATTAATTCTTTTGTGGATTGGCAGTATCGGTAAAGAGTCGGACGCCATGCTTTGCAGCAAAGAGTTACGGCCCTTTATAGTCTGAGTTCAAATCCCGCTGAGGTTAACTTTGCCTTTCATCCTTACGGGGTCGATAAAATAAAGTTCCAGTAATACACTTGCTGACCTTGTGCCAAATTTAGAAACAATTGTTACCTTTGAATGGTTGGAAAATAATAGTCTATCTTTATGACTGTATGATTCAGTTTAACTTTTTATATCCATTATTAAAAATATCTTTTGGAGATGTATTTTTTATATTTTTAAAATTATATTTGAACTGCACACCTCTTATTAACTTTATAAACTTTTGTAAAGCTTATATATGTTTATTTTACTAATTATGATATATGTCTTATCTTCTCTATGTCAGCATGTTTTTAAAATGTTTAATACTTTCAGCTGCTCCTACTTTTATTTTATTGCATTTATATGGTCATATTTTTCATATGCTTCTTCTGCCTTTGCTATCTTTTCTTATATAAATGTTTGATAATTATGCTTACTTCCCATATTCTGTATCCTCATAATGTTCTTGTGACAAACAACCGATATTATATTTGTGTTTCAACCTTTATAATATACTCCGATGGATCGACCTTGTCCTAGGATGAAACGATCGTAAGTGATTACATGTTCTAAACATTGATTGTTGTTTATAAAGTATATATATATATATATGTGTGTGTGTGTGTGTGTGTGTGTGTGTGTGTGTGTGTGTGTGTGTGTGTGTGTGTGTGTGTGTGTGTGTGTGTGTGTGTGTGTGTGTGTGTGTGCATAGTAGGTGGAAAGAAACTCCCTATTGAAAATTACTTATAACTTTTGGTTTACTGTGACTACTTGGGACAAAATCAATAACCTCATATTCATAAAAGATGGCGCCCCCGTTCATTTTGTATACACTGTCCGCATGTGGCTACATACCAAATTTCCGGTGTCGACATGAATGTCCAACAAGTAACCCTGACTTAACACCATGCAATGTTTTCCTGTAGTGGTTGGTGAAGGGAAAGATTTATAACTCAAAACCCAAAACTCTGATTCAATTGACGGGACGCGTTCGTCATGTATTGATCTAAATGCCAATCTCAGATGTTAATGACGTTAGTCTATAATATATCCAGATTAGTACAAACACTAGTAGACAACTCTGGCGCCTATGTAGAATTTCATGACATGCACTGTACCTCTACCACTATACTGTTGAAAATAAAACATGCATTATGAAAAGTTATTAACAATTTCATATAGGGAGTTTACTCACCCTATATATATATATATATATATATATAACAAATTAAAAAAACGGAGTTAAAGACTCACGTTAATCTCCTATAATTTAATGAGCTCTAGCATCGATTCCGGGCTCTTTATAAGACAGTATATAGCGAAAAATACACAAAAAATTATGTTCAATTATATGGGATAGAATACCACCAGAGTGAAAAACATATTGTCTACGAAAGGGATGGATAATACATATCAATTAAAAGAAGAAATTAAAATGTTTAAACGATTCGTTTATATATTAAACACGGAAACGCATTTCCGGAATACATTTTCCTTCATAAAAACACAATCAAAAGTACCATCAGTCTGGAATTATTCAGGAAAAATTGAAATTTACCAAACTAATATTTATTTGCGACAACGCAACCAATAGAAGCATCATTAGCTTGAATCTTCGCAGAGATGAACTACTTTCTCATTGTGTCTAAAATGTATATAGAAATGTAGAAATGTACTAGTTTTAACTGAGGTATTAATATATATATATATTGAGAGAAAGAGAGAAATATATATATATATATATACAGACAGAGAGAGAAACACACGTATACACATATATGTATGTGTATATATATAAATGTGTGTGTGTGTGTGTGTGTGTGTGTGTGTGTGTGTGTGTGTGTGTGTGTGTGTGTGTGTGTGTGTGTGTGTGTGTGTGTGTGTGTGTGTGTGTGTGTGTGTGTGTGTGTGTGTGTGTGTGTGTGTGTGTGCATGTGTGTGCATAATTGGGTTTATATCCTCCAAAGAGTAACATTCATGCTTATCGCTTATTGCTATTGGAGACTATCACACCGTTACGACCATTGTAGAAATACCTTAGCAATGGTAGTGCAGAAAATATTTAGGCTATAAATTGTCAACTTGAAAGCCTGAAGTGTCACTTTTATAAATATATATATATATACATACGAACTTACATTCAGACATACATGCATTCATACATGCATACATATATACATACGTACATACATACATTTACGTATACATGTACATATTTGTGCGTAAATGCCTATATATATGTGCATGAATGTATGTATATATATATATATATATATATATAAATTAGGATTGGTGCTCTGAAATAGCGATGTATACATGAATGTATGTATAGTTGGCAATATACCGTATGTTTAATTAAAAACATTTTGAAGACCTTGCGCTATTATTTTTGCGCTATAATTTTTGCTGGACCGGCAATCGCTCTGTATAATCAGTTCCTGATTATTACTGGATTTCTATAACAATCCAGCCTCTATAATTTTAAGGCGGGGAGTACGTTGCTCTGAGGAACACCAACAGTGTGAAACAGAATCTACCAGCTTCTCTCCCTTCCTTTGCTGAAAAAAGAAATAATTGACATATTCACTATTTTAAAATGATAGCGGAAGGTCTTCAAAATGTTTTTAATTAAATATACGGTATATCGCCAAATCACTATATATATATATACTGTTGTAAAGGTTTGGTAGAAATATCCAAGTCTAAGAGCACTCAGTCAATATGACAAGTTAAGTAAAATCAGTTACAAGGATGAAATATACAGCAACTTACTTTTCGTTGGTTTATGCACTTCAACTCATACAACCTGTTATAACTTGCTGAATGAGTTGGAGTGCATAACCCAAAGGTAAGTACCTGTATTAGTCACCGTTGTGACTGATTATATATATATATATATATATATATATATATATATATATGTGTGTGTGTGTGTGTGTGTGTGTGTGTGTAATAGGAAAATGCTCAAGACCCCGACGGAAGAGCTCAAGCCGATTCGACGGCTATTTCTGGACTATTTCTAGCAGCAGAAGGACCGCCCCACCAATGGAATCTGCTCCGAAAGATGGCCATTAACTTTGACCACCGAGCAGATGCTGCTGTTCATTGCAGTGATCCAGCTTCTGAAGACGGGACCGAAGTCAGTTGCCTTGAGGACAGCCTCCAAGTATCGGTGTTTGACCCTATCGAAAGCTTTCGATTGATCTAAATTGATTAGAGCGTTACTGAAGACAGGTGTACACCGTACACTATCTATGGTGTATCGTATGATGTGGGGGATGTCGTGTATGGACCTGGTCTGTATTGCACAAGTTTGCTCCTGCCCTACCAAACGCTCGACGACAAGCGTTAACCTCTTCGCTAACAGCTTGCCCAAAATCTTAAACTCTGTGTTTAACAGAGTTTGGGGCTTGAATTTGTCTTAAGTATCCCTCTTGTTCTCGCATTTCCTCTTCAGCGTTAATACTTGTTTAAGAGTGAGAATAGTTCATTTCTAATAAGTATACCCACAAGGTGGTTTGGGAGACTGTCATTTTCGTGTGAGAAATTTGATGTTAATATCCATGAATTATTGTGTTAAATACCCAATGGATAACTATCTTAGAGCGGTTTCTCCTGTTTATTGTCAACGTGCTTTCAATGGGGAAATATTGCAATAATTTTATCATTTCAATCTGTTCCACGGGACGAAGTAACGTAGAAATGTTGATTCGCCGTCTCGGAGAACTAAAGTATAGTTCTCATTCAAGCGACAGAACGAGATGACTTCATCTTTTCGTACAAACAGATACAAAGAGCCGTCATTTTTACCACAAATCAAACTACCTACGTTCATAAATATTCATGTAGTCAGTGAATTATTGTGTCCTAGATACAGTTGTCTTCGGGGATAAACCACAACAACAATATCAACCATATTAATAGCAGTTGCAATATTATATCAATATTATATCAGCAACAACAGCAAGAAAAACATTTCGCTAGATTACGCTGTCTTGAGTATAGAAAGTATCATAGATTGTTGAATATTAGCAATGTTTCACGGTATTTGTGATTATGTCACGTGGACTCCAACAGTCATAAGGAAGTACCACGCCAAGATATAGTGTTTTAAATAAACAAATGCACAGAACATTGTTGTAACCTTTAGTAGCACTGACAACTTGTGAAGTGTTTAGTTAGCTTACACTGATTTGGTTCAATTCTTTAACTATTACAATTAGACGTGTATTTTGTACATACACTTTTTAAATTTCCTCATATATATATATATATATATATATATATATATATATATATATGTGTGTGTGTGTGTGTGTGTGTGTGTGTGTGTTTAAATCCAGACGAAAATTCTGAATACAAAAGAGGAAATTTAATATCTTTTGAAATTTTTTTGATATAAAGGAAAGAAGTGATCACTTGTTTGATAGTACTTTGTATTAACAACATTAATTTACTTATATCACGTATAGTACATATATATACTGTTTTTTTTTCATAATTTATTTTTTTCGTTCTTTAAGATACTTGAATGTACATAAATATTTTATAAATGTAATGTACTGATCAGATATATCCGAAAACTGGGTCAAATAGGCTTTACATGACAATGGATTTACGTTCAAGAAGATACAAACTGAACTAATATCTCATAGTGCAGTCCAGAAACTTTTCTCCAGTTTCTGTCAAAGAGTTGGATAAAAATAATTTTGTATATTCTCATATACAAAATTATTTTTATCCAACTCTTTGATTTAGTAACAAAGCTCTTTAAACTGATCGTATGTTTCATTATCTTTTTCAAGCCTCTGTATTCACAACTAGCAGTACCACAAAAGCACAGTAACTGCAGCACTAAGGCAATAAGACGTTGATTGCAGGAAGATTTCAATCTAGTTGCTAAACATCCAGCGCAAATTAGGTTGTCACAGAATTTTAAAAAAAATCATGCAACAACACCTGCAATACTGTTAAGAATATTAACATTGGTCTAAGGAGGAGTATGGTGACTAAATATTCATACAGGAATTAGCATTTAATACTCCTTTCGTTCATTGTCCATTAGACTTTAGGTACGATCCCAGACGTACACTTGCAAGAGTCACGCAAGAGTTGTTGGATAGTGTACAGGACTGGATATTCTGAGGAAGTTACCTACTGAGTGGATAAGCATAAACAACTAGTTTAGAGCTAATGATGCCACTGTATTTAATAAATGGCCAGGAATATCTAACCTGAACCATATATAAGTTTTATAGGGTCTTAGGAAAACGAGATCCAAACGATCACAGCAAATATTTGATCTGAAACACGTCTGATTGCATTAGTGCTGTCTTGGAGGGGAAAACACTATCATGCCACGGTTGAGCAAGGCAATAAAGATATTTGTACATTTTAAAATTTCATCTGCTTATTTGCATTCCTAGCGTTTTCCCCCACATCATCAATTACTTTATATAGGATATTCAGATTTTGATCAGAATTGTTTGTATGTATATATATATATATATATATATATATATAAATATATAATAATAATAATAATAATAATAATAATAATAATAATAATAATAATAATAATGATTTCTTTATTAACCACAAGGGTTTACATAAAGTAGACATTAAGGACAGTACAGGACAATACAGGGCGGTACAAATGGGCGTTTCTGCGTGTAAAAAAAAACAAGAAACAGAGGATGTAATAATAGAACAATGAAAAAATTCCCCAATAGGGGGGAGACTTCCGAGGGACATTCGTAGAGAAAGCCCATTAAAAAGCCACAGTGACCCTGACCACCAGGGCAAGTGCCCTCTCCCAGTTTTCCACCTTTAATTTACAGACACATACTCAAAGTATCTCTCCCATCTTTCAACAAAATGCTGGGAAGAGAGCACTTCCCTCTCTACCCTGATTTTCCTTTTCAATTGAAATTTTAAAAAGTCAATCAGGGCATCACCGAAGATGTAAGTGCTCGTCTTCAGCCCTTTCAAACGTGTCCACAATACTATCACTTTCGCCATGGCCACCAGACAGATAAAAACTAACTGCCTGCCCTTCCCGGCTAAAGGAAGAGAACGGGGCAATCCTCGCGATGGACTCAGCTGATAGCTGGATCTGTCCTACACGTGACAGCAGGTGTTCGACATAAACCCACAAGTCAGCAATGCTCGGACACTGAACGAGTGCGTGTAGGACGGTTTCGTCGTCCTGCGTGCATCTCGGACATGCCCGGCTGACGGCACCTCCATGCCTGTAGAGTTTATCCCGAACTGGCAAAGCTCCTCGGTAGCACTGCCAGGCCAGGGATTTCTGGAAGTTGTCCATAGGCCCTGGCCCGAAAGTTCTTCCGATGAGATTGGCTAGTTGATTTTCGTAGACGCCTAGAGTTTCTCCAAGAACGCTGTCGCTCTTCCCCTCCACTAATCCTCTATAGAACGCCATGGTGGAGTTTCCACCGATCACATTGCCCGATTTGTCCAGGGCTGTGAGCGCCTGAAGACATTCCAGTCTCCAGGCGCTCCCTCTCGGTCTTCGCTTGACCCAGGACTGCAGCTCCGTCAAGGAAATGTGCTGGGGAAAGACGCGTCTAGCACACCGCGACCACACCTGATCACCGTCGAGGAAGAGGTGGAGATGTCGTAGCCTGAGCGCGTGTCTGCGCATCATCAGCCACGGCATGCCCAGCCCTCCACGTAGCGGGTGTTGACAGCAGATGGACCGCCTGACCATCGGAGCGCGTCCCTTCCACAAGAAGCGAAAGAGCAAACGCTCCAGCGCAGTCAGGCGGGGCTTAGGACAAGGTACGACGGTCAGGCGGTAGTAGATGACGGATGCGATGTACGCATTCGCCACCTCCGCTCGACCTTTCAGGGATAGCTTCCTCTCGGCCCATTTCTGGGTGAGAGAAGCCACCCTGCTCGTCACCTCGTCCCAGTTTTTGTCCGTCTGGAGGTCTGGACCGAACCAGATCCCTAGCAATTTAACCGGTCCGTCCGTCCAGCGCCCGACGACGCTGTTGGACGGCATGGACCTGCCTCGCCAGGTGCCGAGCTGCAGGCCCACTGACTTTTCCTGGTTGATCATTGCTCCTGTCACCGCTTCGTATTCTCTTAGTGTAGTGCCCATCGCCTCGATGTGTTTGGCGTTCGACACCACTACGGCGACATCGTTCGCATATGCTGACACGGATCTTCCGCCTCCAAGTTCGCGCGGGACCCCCCTCAACGTCTCCAGTTTGTGCAGTAATGGCTCGAGAGACAATACGTACAAGAGAGACGAGAGGGGACATACTTGGTGGACCGGGAACATGATGTTGAACGGTTCCGAAAGGTTCACATCACCACAGAGCAGATGTCGCTGTGCATGGCAGCGATCCAGCCTCTGAAGACGGGCCCAAAGCCAGCCGCCCTCAGGAATGCCGCTAGGTAACGATGGTCGACCCTATCGAAAGCTTTCGACTGATCTAAATTGATCAAAGACCCACCCGTGCCAGGTTCCCTAGCTACCCTCTCTACGATGTATCGCATGAGGTGGAGGTTGTCGTGGGTGGATCTGTCGGGAATGGCGCATGTCTGCGCCTCTCCCACCAGACCACCAATGACAAGCGCCAACCTATTTGCTTGCACCTTGGCCAAAATCTTGAACTCTGTGTTTAGCAGAGTTATGGGCCTGAAATTATCTATGTTATCCCCCTTGTTCGGATCCTGTCTCAGCAGCGCCACCGCTCCTCGGCTCACAGAGCTGGGAATTCTCGCGTTCTGTTGCCAGTTGCAGTAGACGTCCGCCAAGAGGCCTCCGAATAAGTCTGGCATCTGTCCGTAAAGTTCATAGAGGAAACCATCCAAACCAGGCGATTTACCCCTTGTGCAGTCAGTCATTTCCTCCCGTACTTCAGCGGCTGTTATAGGCTTTTCGCAGCACTCCGCCTCAGTGACCGTGGGCCGCAGCAGTCCGTCGAGGTAGACACTAAAGTCCATCCCTCGATCCGGCCCGCCGCCGCTGCCCCCGAACAGCTGTGCTAAATGTCGCTGAAAAATTTCACACATTTTCCCGGGATCGAGTAGCATGCGCCCGTCGTGGTCCACCAAAGACCGGATCGTGTCTTTGTTGCCACGACGCGCCTCCGCCACTCGAGCCCATTGAACGGCTTTCGTCCCCTCGTGTCTGAGAGCACACACCCTAGCTCTGACAACGCAGCCTTCGTGCTTTCCATTGAAGAATTGGTCAAGGGCCAATTTCGCCGCAAGTACGTCGGTCGCGATGCCTTTGCTAAGCGCCTCGTCTAATTTTTTAACTAGTTCTCCCTCTGCTCTATTTTTCTCTATTGCTAAAGCCTTACTAAACCTAATGGACTCTATTCTAATCGCTCTTTTCAGAGCAAACCACTACTTGATATTGACGATGGCCTCCGTCAACGCCCGCTTAACTAGTTCGCTAATCCGGTCTCTGTAGGCCTTGCGCTCTGGTAGGGACGCGTTTAGCTTCCAGTAGCCGGGTCCTCGTCTATCAAGCCTATCTAAGTCAAACACACTAATCACGAATTTGTGGTCTGTGTAGCTGACTATCTTGAATTGTGGACAGCCTATGCTAACCTATCTATTTCCCTACAAAATACTCTATCTAGATATGATCTGGATGACCCTATGCGATTTGTCCAAGTTCACATTGGCACATTCGGGAAATCCAATCGGTACCTGTCAGACAGTTCAAAACTCCTGAGCAGGTTGGTGAGGTTCTTGCACCCTTCCCCTATCCGCTAATCCCACACAGTGCCAGCGTGCATCTAAGATCCCGTTCCAGTCGCCCACTAACACTAAAAAGTGGGACGTTCCAAGAAAGATCTCCAGACGCCGGAAGAAATCATGCCGCCCTGCTCCTGTCGGGGCATAGACGGCCACTAGCTTGAAAGCTTGCCCGTCTCCGCTGGTCAAGTCCAGCACCATCAACTTACCCTCTGGGTCCAGGAAGATAGCCCGTATGGCGAGATCCAAACCTCACCGAAAAAGCACAGCAACTCCTCCACGGATCCAGGACAGCTGGGAGATGCGTACACATTGTAGCCGCCGAAGATCGGTGTGAAGGCCTGTGCTTCGGAGATTCTGGTCTCGCTGATGGCCACTACATCTATGTTTAGTGACCTGAGGTCGTTGAGCATGTGGCCCTGCTTCCATGACGACCCCAAGCCACGCGCTTTTATGCTGTCTATTCTGACTGAGGTCATGTTGAAATAGAGTGGAAAAGATGGGAAATACCACTTACCTTATTTCTTGTAGAGGAAGGATGGTTTCTCCATCCTTTTCACTGCTTGTGGCCATCCTCCGGAAGGATGTCCTTATAAATCCTCCTGAAGAGTGTTTGTCGGAATTCTCCGATGTCTTTGGGGAATTTTTGTTTTAGTGTCGTGTACGTTTTCTGTGTGATGCGAGTGATTTGTATGTGTGGAGGTGGTGTGAACTTTTGGGTTGTTGTGTAGTCTCTTTCTGTGATGCTGGTGTTGTGTTGGATGTAGTGTAATAATTGGTTGTTCAAATTTAATGCTGTGTAGTGTGTATCGATTTGGATGTTTTGTTTTGTTAGCGTTTGTTGCGGGTTTGTTTCTGTTTCGCTTTTTGGTGACTTTTGTGGTGTTGGTGATGGTGGTGTTGGGTGATGGTGATGGTGTTGGTGTTTGTGGTGATGGGGTTGGTGATGCTGGTGTGGATGGTGGCGTAGCTGTCCTAACTTTTTTGTTTGATAGTTTATTTGTTTCCCTCTGTATTTTGTTTTTGGAGGGGGAAGGAAGGGGATTTTTTTCTTTTTTGGTTTCATTTTCTTTTTTTTACTTTTTTCCTGATACAGTTTTCCACTCCTCGTCGTCACAATCTGTCTCCAGTTGCGGCGATAGGTCGGGGAGTGGAAAATCCTCCACAGGCGTTGGTTTTGGTTGTGGCGTGGTGGATGGTGTAGGCGCTGGTGCTAGTTCCGGCGCGTTGGGTGGTGGTGGTGGTGGTGTTGGTTTTGTTACTGTTGCTGGGGTTGTTGCTGTTACAGTTGCTTCTGTTGTTGCTGCTGCAGTTGTTGCGGCCATTTCTGCTGCTAGTGGTGTTGATGGTTGAGTCACTGGGGTGGGTAAGAGAGGAGGCCTCAACCTTTTAGCCTGAGGGCAGAAAGCCCTTAGGTGGGTTCCTTCACCACAAACGACACACCTAGGCCTTCTGCCCTCGACGATTACGGTGAGGTGGCTGCCATCAATGAGGTCTATTACCTCTGGGATCTCCTCAATGCTTTTTTGGTACGCTTGGATCAGGAGCTCCATTCCAGATCCGGACCAGTTTTCCTTCTTTTCTTTCGCTATTTCGATTATCTTGGTGTTGGCCTCGATTCCGGCGAGGACGGCAGCCATTAGTCAGGGAATTTCGATGGCCGGTGGAACGTGGGTCACAATAGCTTGGGACGAGTGTGAAGTCGTCACATCTTAATGGGGCCATGGAGTGTTCCCTGGCCTCCTGTGGTGTTTCCAAGAACACGTCTACGGTTCCATATTTCTGCCCACGTCTGATGTGGGTTTTTTTTGCCCACACATGTCCCAAAGCTTTTTGGATTTGAGACTCGGATGCTCGTTCCACTCGGCGCGATTTTATGTTAATCCGATAAGACACAGTGCATAGGCGCCGATGCTTCATTTTATTAGGTGGGGGCGTGAGTCTGACCCTGTACCCATCTTTCTTTGCCATTCGCTTGGCCTCATCTAATTCCTCCTGAGTTACCTGGATTGCTTCGCACTTTTTTGCTACTCTGGCAAAAGACAGGGTGGTTTTCTTATTCTCATTGTTGTTGTTGGTGTTTTTGTTATCGTTATTTTTGTTATTGTTATTTTTAGTTTCAGTTGTGGTAGTAGTGGCGTCAGTGGTGTTCGGTGGGGAAGAGTCGATTTTGGGTGAATCCATTTCAATGTCACGAGATAATTTTTTTTTTTTATTTTATTTCTGTTGTCGTTGTGGTGGTGGTTGGGTGGCGGCTTCAACACCTGCAGTCATTGGTAATGGCGGGAAATGAACGTCTGCATGAGACAAATTTAAATTATTGCTACTGCTTATATTTTTAGTGTTGGCAAACGTAGTAATATTTACAATCGGCGTGTCGGTGTGAGGTGTTAGTTTGTGAGGAAGGTGTGACTGTGAATCGTCCATGATTTTTTTTTCAAAGAAATTTTTGTTTGATAATTATAAATGTTTAAATTTTGGGCTCAAGACCCCAATCTTTTTGAGTGTCCTTTTCAGAAAACAATGTATGTGCAATAAAACATTTCCATAAATGGCAAATTTAAACAACTGAAAACAACAAACCTTTGCGGAGCAAACGATAATACGATTTCCTACGTAGGTCGCCAATAATAATAATAATAATAATAATAATAATAATAATAATGTTTTCTTTATTAACCACAAGGGTTCACATAAAGTAGACATTAAGGACAGTACAGGACAATACAGGACGGTACAAATGGGCATTTCTGCGTGTAAAAAAACAGAGGTTGAAATAAAATAACAAAGAAAAATTCCCCAATAGGGGGGAGACTTCCAAGGGACATTTGTGGAGAAAGCCCATTAAAAGACCACAGTGGCCCTGTCCACCAGGGCAAGTGCCCTCTCCCAGTTTTCCACCTTTAATTTACAGACACATACTCAGAGAAGGCCCATTCATTCGGGCCATACTTGCTTCTCTCACCCATCTTTCAACAAAATGCTGGGAAGAGAGCACTTCCCTCTCTACCCTGATTTTCCTTTTCAAATGAAATTTGAAAAAGTTAATCAGGGCATCACCGAAGAGGTAAGTGCTCGTCTTCAGCCCTTTCAAACGTGTCCACCATACTATCTCTTTCGCTATGGCCACCAGACAGATAAAAACTGCCTGCCCTTCCAGGCTAAAGGAAGGGGGCGGGGCAATCCTCACGATGGACTCAGCTGATAGCTGGATAGGTCCTACACGTGACAGCAGGTGTTCGACATAAACCCACAAGTCAGCAATGGACGAGTGCGTGCAGGACGGTTTCGTCGCCCTGCGCGCATCTCGGACATGCCCGGCTGACGGCACCTCCATGCCTGTAGAGTTTATCCCGAACTGGCAAAGCTCCTCGGTAGCACTGCCAGGCCAGGGATTTCTGGAAGTTGTCCATAGGCCCCGGCCCGAAAGTCCTTCCGAAGAGATTGGCTAGTTGATTTTCGTCGACGCCTAGAGTTTCTCCAAGTACGTCGTCGCTCTTCCCCTCCACTAATCCCCTATAGAACGCCAAGGTGGAGTTTCCACCGATCACATTGCCCGATTGGTCGAGGGCTGTGAGCGCCTGAAGACATTCCAGTCTCCAAGCGCTCCCTCTCGGTCTTCGCTTGACCCAGGACTGCAGCTCCGTCAAGGAGACGAGCTGGGGAAAAACGTGTCTTGCAAACGGCGACCACACCTGATCACCGTCGAGGAGGAGGTGGAGATGTCGTAGCCTGAGCGCGTGTCTGCGCATCATCAGCCACGGCATGCCCAGCCCTCCACGTAGCGGGTGTTGACAGCAGATGGACCGCCTGACCATCGGAGCGCGTCCCTTCCACAAGAAGCGAAAGAGCAAACGCTCCAGCGCAGTCAGGCGGGGCTTAGGACAAGGTACGACGGTCAGGCGGTAGTAGATGACGGATGCGATGTACGCATTCGCCACCTCCGCTCGACCTTTCAGGGATAGCTTCCTCTCGGCCCATTTCTGGGTGAGAGAAGCCACCCTGCTCGTCACCTCGTCCCAGTTTTTGTCCGTCTGGAGGTCTGGACCGAACCAGACCCCTAGCAATTTAACCGGTCCGTCCGTCCAGCGCCCGACGACGCTGTTGGACGGCATGGACCTGCCTCTCCAGGTGCCGAGCTGCAGGCCCACTGACTTTTCCTGGTTGATCATTGCTCCTGTCACCGCTTCGTATTCTCTTAGTGTAGTGCCGATCGCCTCGATGTGTTTGGCGTTCGACACCACTACGGTGACATCGTCGGCATATGCTGACACGGATCTTCCGCATCCTAGTTCGCGCGGGACCCCCCTCAACGTCTCCAGTTTGTGCAGTAATGGCTCGAGAGTCAATACGTACAATAGGGACGAGAGGGGACATCCTTGGCGGACCGAGCGCATGATGTTGAACGGTTCCGAAAGGTGACCGTTCACTCTCACTACAGAGCAGATGTCGCTGTGCATGGCAGCGATCCAGCCTCTGAAGACGGGCCCAAAGCCAGCCGCCCTCAGGACTGCCGCTAGGTAACGATGGTCGACCCTATCGAAGGCTTTCGACTGATCTAAATTGATCAAAGACCCACCCGTGCCAGGTTCCCTAGCTACCCTCTCTACGATGTATCGCATGAGGTGGAGGTTGTCGTGGATGGATCTGTCGGGAATGGCGCATGTCTGTGCCTCTCCCACCAGACCACCAACGACAAGCGCCAACCTCTTTGCTAGCACCTTGGCCAAAATCTTGAACTCTGTGTTTAGCAGAGTTATGGGCCTAAAATTATCTATGTTATCCCCCTTGTTCGGATCCTTTCTCAGCAGCGCCACCGCTCCTCGGCTCACAGAGCTGGGAATTCTCCCGTTCTGTTGCCAGTTGCAGTAGACGTCCGCCAAGAGGCCTCCGAACAAGTTTGGCATTTGTACGTAAAGTTCATAGGGCAGACCATCCAAACCAGGCGATTTACCCCTTGTGCAACTAGTCATTGCATCCCGTACTTCAGCGGTTGTTATCGGCTTTTCGCAACACTCCGCCTCAGTGGCCGAAAGCCGCGGCAGTCCGTCGAGGTAGACACTAAAGTCCATCCCTCGATCCGGCCCGCCACTGCCCCCGAACAGTTGAGCGAAGTGTCGCTGAAAAGCTTCACACATTTGCCCGGGATCGAGTAGCATGCGCCCGTCGTGGTCCACCAAAGACCGGATCGTGGCTTTGTTGCCACGACGCGCCTCCGCCACTCGAGCCCATTGAACGGCTTTCGTCCCCTCGTATCTGAGAGCACGCACCCTAGCTCTGACAACGCAACCTTCGTGCTTTGCATTGAAGAATTGGTCAAGGGCCAATTTCGCCGCAAGTACGTCGGTCGCGATGCCTTTGCTAAGCGCCTCATCTAATTTTCTAACTAATTCTCCCTCTGCTCTATTTTTCTCTATTGCTAAAGTCTTACTAAACCTAATGGACTCTATTCTAATTGCTCTTTTCAGAGCAAACCACCACTTGTTGTTGACGATGGCCCCCGTCAACGCCCGCTTAACTAGTTCGCTAATCCGGTCTCTGTAGGCCTTGCGCGCTGGTAAGGACGCGTTTAGCTTCCAGTAGCCGGGTCCTCGTCTATGAAGCCTATTTAAGTCAAGCACACAGATCACGAATTTGTGGTCCGTGTAGCTGACTATCTTGAATTGTGGACAGCCTATGCTAGACCTATCTATTTCCCTACAAAATACTCTATCTAGATATGATCTGGATGACCCTATGCGATTTGTCCAAGTCCACATTGGTACATTCGGGAAATCCATTCGGTACCTGTCAGACAGTTCAAAACGTCTGAGCAGGTTGGTGACACTCTTGCACCCTCCTTCCCTATCCACTAATCCCACACAATCCCAGCGTGCATCTAAGATCCCGTTCCAGTCGCCCACTAACACTAAAGAGCGGGACGTTCCAAGAAAGGTCTCCAGACGCCGGAAGAAATCAGGCCGCCCTGCTCCTGTCGGGGCATAGACGGCCACTAACCTGAAAGCTTGCCCGTCTCCGCTGGTCACGTCCAGCACCACCAACTTACCTTCTGGGTCCAGGAAGATGGCCCGTATGGCAAGATCCAAACCTCTCCGAAAAAGCACAGCAACACCTCCCCCCGATCCCGGACGGCTGGGAGATGCGTACACATCGTAGCCGCCGAAGATCGGTGCGAAAGCCTGTGCTTCGGAGATTCTGGTCTCGCTGATGGCCACTACATCTATGTTTAGTGACCTGAGGTCGTTGAGCAGGTGGCCCTGCTTCCATGACGACCCCAAGCCACGCGCATTTATGCTGCCTATTCTGAGTGAGGTCATGTTGAAAAGGAGTGGAAAAGATGGGAAAGACCACTTACCTTACTTCTCGTAGGGGAAGGACGGCTTTTCCATCCTTTTCACTGCTTGTGGCCTCCTCAGGAAGGATGTCCTTATAAATCCTCCTGGAGAGTGCTTGTCGGAAATCTCCGATGTCTTTGGGGAATTTTTGTTTTAGTGTCATGTACGTTTTCTGTGTGATGCGAGTGATTTGTATGTGTGGAGGTGGTGTGAATTTTGGGGTTGTTGTGTAGTCTTTTTCTGTGATGCTGGTGTTGTGTTGGATGTAGTGTAATAATTGCTTGTTGTTCAAATTTAATGCTGTGTAGTGTGTATCGTTTTGGTTGTTTTGTTTTGTTTGCGTTTGTTGTGGGTTTGTTTCTGTTTCGCTTTTTGGTGACTTTTGTGGTGTAGGTGATGGTGGTGCTGGGGATAATGATGGTGATGGGTTTGGTGTTTGGGTTGATGGGGTTGGTGATGCTGGTGTGGATGGTGGCATATCTGTCCTAACCTTTTTGTTTCTTAGTTTATTTGTTTCCCTCTGTATTTTGTTTTTGGATGGGGAAGGAAGAGAATTTTTTCTTTTTTGGTTTCTTTTTTTTTTTCCGGATATCGTTTCCCACTCCTCGTCGTCACAATCTGTCTCCAGTTGTGATAGGCCGGGGAGTGGAAAATCCTCCACAGCCGTTAGTTTTGGTTGTGGTGTGGTGGATGGTGTAGGCGCTGGTGCTAGTTCTGAAGCGTTGGGTGGTGGTGGTGTTGGTTTTGCTGGTGGTGGTAGTGGTGTTGGTTTTGCTACTGTTGCTGGGGTTGTTGCTGTTATAGTTGCTTCTGTTGTTGCTGCTACAGTTGTTGCTGCCATTTCTGCTACTGGTGGTGTTGATGGTTGTGTCACTGGGGTGGGTAGGAGAGGTGGCCTCAACCTTTTAGCCTGAGGGCAGAAAGCTCTTAGGTGGGTTCCTTCACCACAAACGACACACCTAGGTCTTCTGCCCTCGACAATTACCGTGAGGTGGCTGCCGTCGTTGAGGTCTATTACCTCTGGGATCTCCTCAATGCTTTTTTGGTCCGCTTGGATCAGGAGCTCCATCCCAGATCCGGACCAGTTTTCCTGCTTTTCTTTTGCTACTGCTATTATTTTCGTGTTGGCTTCGATGCCGGCGAGGACAGCCGCTATTAGCCAGGGAATTTCGATGGCCGGTGGAACGTGGGTCACCCTGATCTTTACGAGTCTCTGGCCACAATAGCTTGGGACGAGTGTGAGGTCGTCACTTTTTAATGGGGCCATGGAGTGTTCTCTAGCCTCCTCTGGTGTTTCAAAGAACACATCCACGGTTCCATACTTTTGCCCACGTCTGATGTGGGTTTTTCTTGCCCACACATGTCCCAAAGCTTTTTGGATTTGGGACTCGGATGCCCGTTCCACTCGGCGCGATTTTACATTTATTGTTCTATACGACACGGTGCACAGGCGCCGATGCTCCATTTTATTAGGTGGGGGGTGAGGCTGACCCTGTACCCATCTTTCTTTACCATTTGTTTGGCATTTTCTAAATCTTCTTGAGTTACCGTGAACGCTTCGAATTGTTTTGCTACGATGGCGAAACTGAGGGTCGGTTTTATAATATCATTGTTGTTGTTGTTGCTATCGTTAATATTAATTTTATTTTCAGTTGTGGTGGTGGTGACGTCAGTCGTCTTTGGTGGGGAAGAGTCCATTTTGCTTGATTTCATTTCGACGTCACGAGTTAATTTATTTTTTTTCTTCTTTTGTTTCTGTTGTCGCGGTGGTGGTGGTGGTGGTGGTGGTTGTCGCGGTGGTGGTGGTGGTTGTCGCGGTGGTGGTGGTGGTGGAGGCTTTAACACCTGCAGTCATTGGTAATGGCGGGAAATGAATGTCTGCCTGAGACAAATTTAAAATATTGCTACTGCTTATATTTTTTTTTGTGTTGGCAAACGTAGTAACATTTACAATGGTGGTGTCGGTGTGAGGTGTTATTTTGTGAGGAAGGCTTTCAGCTGCTTCGTGCAGAGGGGAATTAGCCATTTTTTTTCAAAGAAAAAATTTGGATAATAATAAAAGTTAAAATTTTGGGCACAAGGCCCCAATCTTTTTGGGTGTCCTTTTCGGAAAACAATGTATGTGTGCTTATAAACAGTTTACAATAAAATTTTCCATAAATGGCAATTTTTAAACAAACGGAAATAACAAACCTTTGCGGAGCTCACGATAATACGATTTCCTACGTAGGTCGCCAATAATAATAATAATAATAATAATAATAATAATAATAATAATAAGGATAGGGAAGAAGACGCACGAGGTGGTAGAACGTCACGAAATTGCTCCCGTAAGTTTTTTGATTTTTAACATATTTAAATCAATTGTGAAAGAACAATTCTTAGCACAAATGTTGCATAAAGGCACCGAATGAGGTCCCATAAAGTTTCGGATCCATATTATATTGTTGTATCGCTCAAATATTCAATTTTGTATTATATATTTTGTATTCAAAAAAAGAAAATGGTTATAAATGGAACAAAACACCCTCTGTCTACACTATATAGAACAGCGGCAATTTCAATTTCACCAACACCAGAAACTTGATACACTACCTATCCCATCACACTAAATATAACGGCAACTTCACCGGCATATTAATAATAATTACTATTATTATTGTCTCAAATTTTAAAAAATGTTTAATTCAAATTTTACGGGAATATGTCAGCACAAAATATAATGAAAATATATATTAAACATACGAACACAAACTCATAGATACTATATCAGTAACCACAACACCACCGCTGCCACCGCCCCACCACATCCATCATCGCCGCCACCACTCATTCAATGCTACTGACACTATTCCCCTGTTAACTTGAGAGAGAAAAGGGAAGGTGGTGGTAGCACTAGACAAGAGAGAGGCTAGCAAAAGATATAAATAGATTGACTTGGTGACCTTGCCACGGACAAACGTCTACATCAACAATTATGGGACTGCTGGCTCACCCCTTCCTCACCAACAATATAAAAAGCCCCGGCACCACCACCGACATAGCCAGCAGCAATAACAGCCAACTACAACAAAAAGTATATTATATTATTGTAATGCACTGGGTGATTGCTGGCCTTGTCCCTGGAGTGGAGACAATTATTAATAATTTCATTCTTAAGCCACGCAATGCTCACATTAAGGAACCACTCATGATAATAACAATTTAAAAAAAACAACAAAAAGAAAACCCCGTAACCAAGAAATACCGGGATGGCGGCCGGCGGGGAATAGCCATGTCTCTAGGGGAGAACGACCCCTCTAGTCTTGGTTGACACTCGTTCTAGAAGTGGTAACACGAAAAGATTACCCCTTGGCGGATAAGGATAAAACGCGACAAAATAAAGTAGATGTCTAATGATGAAATCTCATACCGGATCGGCCGTCACCCGGGTAAAAAAGGGCCGCGTCCCTCAGAGAGAAACCAGACTGGGGTCGAAAAATCAGCTAATGGTTCAAACCTTCCCATCACTTCGGAGCTGGAGACCTCCCATAACCGGAATACTCCTACTGTTGGCCCTCCATGCTCACCACCAAGAAATCCAAAGAAAAAGAGAGAAAAATGGTCAAGGGAAGATAATAAAGAAGTCCTTGAGGCTTTCTACACTGCCATGTACTACCCGTCAAATACATCGAATACAGAGCAAACATATATCAACTGGAAAAAGAAACATCCCGAAAACAGAGGCTATATTGACAGTAACAAACTAGCCAATATACGAAGAAATATTGTAAGAAAAAAGTTACTAACTGATATAGAAATTGATCAGATCAAGCTAGTAGCACAAAGTCAGCGAAGGGAAAATGAAGCATGTGTCAGTGAAAACGAGGTAAACTGTAACACTTCGAATCCCAGAGTTGGGGCGGAATCACTGGCAACAGAACAAATTAAAGAAAGGAGCTAAAAAGTGGAGGGAGTGCATGCTCAGGATGAAACTCCAAATGAAAATAATGAGATCGTAAATGATAAAGAAATGAATGAGAATGAACTTGCCAACTTGAAGGATGAAATTATGATCGAATGGATGAAAATGAAAGAATCTGACATGGGGGAACGAGACACCCTCCCTAAGATCCAGAACTCCAAACAGAACCAAAAGATAATACACAAGACTAACATAATTCTCAAAAACATTATCATCACAAACAAAATAAACATTAGTGACTTAAATCATCTCTATTATGCATCGGCTAAAGTCACCACTCACTTATGTGGAGTGTAGATGAAAAAACAAAGGAATTCCCACAAGAAATCTACTTGGCAAGATAACATCAATCGCCAAATAAACCTTCTCCGATCTGACATAGAAATTTTAACAAACTATAAAGTAGGTGAACATGTTAAACAAACTAAACTTAGAAAATTGAAAAAAAAGTACAGTATAAGATCAACATGTGACATAGACATGCTGATAGAAACAATCAAGCAAAAAGTGTCGGCCAAAGCTGCTCGTATAAGGCGCTTTGAAAAACGATCTAGATTCTATAAGGACAATAATATGTTCAAAAACAACCAAAGAAACTTCTACAGAAAAATTGGTAAGTCAACAATAACTGCTAAATCAATACCACCCAAGGAGGAAGTGCAAGAATTCTGGGAAAAGATCTGGGCCGAAGAAAAAGTTCATAACATACATGTCCCATGGATAGACAGACAAATGAAAGAAACAGCTCACCTTGAAGAACAAACATGGGAAAATATAACAGTTGAACAGCTGCGCTTGGCTCTAAGAAAAACCAGCAAATGGAAATCCCCAGGAAAAGACAAAATACAAAACTTTTGGATAAATGCCTTCACAGAGTCTCATGAGCCCAACTTTTGGATAAATGCCTTCACAGAGTCTCATGAGCCCAACTTTACAATGAAATAGTTAAGGAGCCAGAAAAGATACCATCATGGCTAGTTAACGGCATTACATTCCTGCTACCGAAGAATGATGAGACAAACAATCCCAAAAATTACAGACCGATAACCTGCTTGACCACAATGTATAAAATTTTAACATCAGTCCTAACTGAATACACATATGACCACCTGATAACAAATGACCTATTTCCCATTGAGCAGAAAGGGTGTAAACGAGGCTCATATGGCTGTAAGGATCAGCTTCTGGTTAACAAAATGATACTGGAAGATTGTCATAATAGACACAAAAATCTATCGATTGCTTGGATAGATTATAAAAAAGCATTTGATAGTTTGCCACACAGTTGGATTGAAAAATGTTTAGAGATTTTCAAAATATCCCCCGTTGTCAGGAGGTTTTTGTCATTCAGTATGAGGACATGGAGAACGACACTCCTTTTGAATAGTGGAACAAAATCACTGGAAGCTGGAGAAGTTAACATTAATTGTGGAATTTTTCAGGGTGACTCTTTATCACCGCTTTTATTCTGCATCGCACTTATACCATTAAGTAAAATGCTCAATGAAACAAAACATGGATATAGAGTCTATGACAAAACCATTAATCACCTGTTCTACATGGATGACCTGAAACTATTCGCAAAAAATGATGAACAATTGCAAAGGCTATTATCCACTGTGAAGCAGTTCAGTGATGACATTAAAATGGAGTTTGGACTGGATAAATGCGCCAAAGCAACGTTCACCAGAGGAAAGCTGCTGAAGAGTTCAGACATTAATCTTGATCGGGGGAACGTGATAAGAGAGCTTGATCAAGAACAAACTTACAAATATCTAGGTGTTTGAGAAGGAGATGGAATCTAGCACTCGACAATGAGGGAAAGGATAAGGAAGGAATGTTACCGCAGAGTCAGAGCAATCTTAAGAACGGAATTGAATGCAAGGAATAGGATCGATGCCATAAACACGCTTGCCATACCAGTAGTAACCTATAGTTACAATGTCATCAACTGGTCAAGCACAGAGATCCGTAGGCTCGATACAAAAATCCGAAAATTCTTAACCATGCACAGAATGCATCACCCTAAGGCAGACATAGATAGAATATATCTCCCTAGGAAAGAAGGAGGACGTGGGTTAATCCAGTTAGACATTGCGTTGAAAACTGCAACAATTGGATTATCCACATATCTAAGGGAATCACATGATTGGATGATCAAACTCGTTTTGAAACACGAAAGCACCAAAAGATCATATTCCATTACAAAAGATGCACAAAGATACAGTAATGGACTACAAATTTCAGAAGTCCCATTTACTGCTGAAATGGAAAACACAGAAAAAGCAAAGCAGGTAAAAGTAACTGCAAAGAAAGAACTGCTACAGAAACTGGCTAAGAAATGGCAAGAAAAGCCTCTGTATGGAAAATACCCAGAGCGAGCTAACAATCCTGATTTTGACAAAACTTTAACCCATCAGTGGTTGGCATCCTCTGGACTGAAATCTGAGACTGAAGGACTGATTATATCCGCACAAGATCAGTGTCTGCCAACAAAAAATTACCAAGCCAACATAATAAAAAATGGGTGCAGCCCATTATGCCGTGTATGCAAAAAACAACCAGAGACCATTGACCATATAATTTCAATGTGCAGTCCTATAGCTCCAACCGAATACCTAAACAGGCATGACAGAGCTGCACAATACATACATTGGATAATGTGTAAGCATTTTGACCTGCCCCATCAAAAGAATTGGTGGGAGCATCAACCACCTCCCATACTTGAAAAAGATCACATCTCAATCTTGTGGAACTTTAGCATCCAAACAGACCGAAAAATAGATGCAAATAGACCTGATATAATATTGAAGGACTTTCAAAGGAGGGTATGCCTGCTAATTGATATGTCTGTTCCAATAGACAAGAATGTATCTATAAAAACATTTGAAAAATTGAGCAAGTATAAGGACCTGGAGATAGAAATTGTAAAAATGTGGAAATTGAGAACTAAAACAATACCAGTGGTTGTAGGCGCTCTGGGAATGATACCTAACGACTACTTATCGCAAATCCCAGGAAACCCGCGTATAGGAGAAATACAAAAGATAGTACTAATGGGAACTGCCCATATACTAAGGAAGATCCTGTCAATATAAGTACATCACAAGTCTAAACACTAAGGATGCATGTGTGAATATGTGTGTTCTTTCTTGAACATGGCGGACCTTGTTGTCTCTTGAGGTCACTGGTTGTGACTTGGTGATAACTCGTATAAACATAAAGCAAGATAAATGCAAATAATAATAATAATAATAATAATAATAATAATAATAATAATAAGGGAAGAAGACGCACGAGGTGGTAGAAGGTCATGAAATCGCTCCCGTAAGTTTTTGATTTTTAACATATTTAAATCAATTGTGAAATAACAATTCTTAGTACAAATGTTGCATAAACCACCGAATGAAGTCCCATAAAATTTCGGATCCATATTATATTGTTATATCACTCAAATATTTAATTTTGTATTATATATTTTATATTAAAAAAAAGAAAATGGTTATAAATGGAAGAAAACACCCTCTGTCTACACTATATAGAACAGCCAAATAACAGCAATTTCACCAACACCAGAAACTTGATACACCACCTATCCCATCACACTAAATATACGAACACAAACTCATAGATACTACATATCACAAAACCCAGTAACCACAACGCCACCGCCGCCACCAGCCAATCCATCATCTTGCTACCACTATCCCATCGCCGCCGCCACCACTCCTTCATTGCTACCACCACTATTCCCCTGTTAACTTGAGAGAGAAAGGGGAAGGTGGCGGTATCACTAGACAAGGGAGAGGCTAGCAAAAGATATAAATGGATTGACTTAGTGACCTGGCCACCGGCCAAACGTCAACATCAACAACTATGAGACTGCTGGCTCACCCCTTCCTCACCAACAATATAAAAAGCCCCGGCACCACCACCGACGTAGCCAGCAACAATAACAGGCAACTACAGCAAAAAGTATATTATATTATTGTAATGCACTGGGTGATTGCTGGCCTTGTGCCTGGAGTGGAGACAATTATTAATAATTTCATTCTTAAGCCACGCAATGCTCACATTAAGGAACCACTCATGATAATAACAATTTAAAAAAACAACAAAAAGAAAACCCCCGTCACCAAGAAATACCGGGATGGCGGCCGGCGGGGAATAGCCGTGTCTCTAGGGGAGAACGACCCCTCTAGTCTTGGTTGACACTCGTTCTAGAAGTGGTAACACAAAATGATTACTCCTTGGCGGATAAGGATAAAACGCGACAAAATAAAGTAAATGTCTATTGATAAAATCTCATACCGGATCAGCCGTCACCCGAGTAAAAAAGGGCCGCGTCCCTCAGAGAGGAACCAGACTGGGGTCGAAAAATCAGCTAATGGTTCAAACCTTCCCATCACTTCGGAGCTGGAGACCTCCCATAACCGGAATACTCCTACTGTTGGCCCTCCATGCTCACCACCAAGAAATCCAAAGAAAAAGAGAGAAAAATTGTCAAGGGAAGATAATAAAGAAGTCCTTGAGGCTTTCTACACTGCCATGTACTACCCATCAAATACATCGAATACAGAACAGACATATATCAACTGAAAAAAAAGAAACATGCCGAAAACAGAGGCTATATTGACAGTAACAAACTAGCGAATATACGAAGAAATATTGTAAGAAAAATTATACTAACTGATATAGAAATTGATCAGATCAAGCTATTAGCACAAAGTCAGCGAAGGGAAAATGAAACATGTGTCAGTGAAAACGAGGTAAACTGTAACACTTCGAATCCCAGGGTTGGGGCGGAATCACTGGCAACAGAACAAATTAAAGAAAGGATCGAAAAAGTGGAGGGAGTGCATGCTCAGGATGAAACTCCAAATGAAAATAATGAGATCGTAAATGATAAAGAAATGAATGAGAATGAACTTGCCAACTTGAAGGATGAAATTATGATCGAATGGATGAAAATGAAAGAATCTGACATGGGGCAACGAGACACCCTCCCTAAGATCCAGAACTCCAAACAGAACCAAAAGATAATACACAAGACTAACATAATTCTCAAAAACATTATCATCACAGTCAAACTAAACATTACTGATTTCAATCATCTCTATTATGCATTGGCTAAAGTCGCCACTCACTTATGTGGAATGAAGATGAAAAAACAAAAGAATTCCCACAAGAAATCTACTTGGCAAGAGAACATCAATCGCCAAATAAACCTTCTCCGATCTGACATAGAAATTTTAACAAACTATAAAGTAGGTGAACATGTTAAACAAACTAAACTTAGAAAATTGAAAAAAAAGTACAGTATAAAATCAACATGTGACATAGACATGCTGATAGAAATAATCAAGCAAAAAGTGTCGGCCAAAGCTGCTCGTATAAGGCGCTTTGAAAAACGATCTAGATTCTATAAGGACAATAATATGTTCAAAAACAACCAAAGAAACTTCTACAGAAAAATTGGTAAGTCAACAATAACTGCTAAATCAAGGAGGAAGTGCAAGAATTCTAGGAAAAGATCTGGGCCGAAGAAAAAGTTCATAACATACATGTCCCATGGATAAACAGACAAATGAAAGATACAGCTCACCTTGAGGAACAAATATGGGAAAAATATAACAGTTGAACAGTGGCGCTTGGCTCTAAGAAAAACCAGCAAATGGAAATCCCCAGGAAAAGACAAAATACAAAACTTTTGGATAAATGCCTTCACAGAGTCTCAAGAGCTGTTAGCCCAACTTTACAATGAAATAGTTAAGGAGCCAGAAAAGATACCATCATGGCTAGTTAACGGCATTACATTCCTGCTTCCGAAGAATGATGAGACAAACAATCCCAAAAATTACAGACCGATAACTTGCTTGACCACAATGTATAAAATTTTAACATCAGTCCTAACTGAATACACATATGACCACCTGATAACAAATGACCTATTTCCCATTGAGCAGAAAGGGTGTAAACGATGCCCATATGGCTGTAAGGATCAGCTTCTGGT
Organism: Eledone cirrhosa; assembly: GCA_964016885.1. Classification (NCBI taxonomy): domain Eukaryota; kingdom Metazoa; phylum Mollusca; class Cephalopoda; order Octopoda; family Eledonidae; genus Eledone; species Eledone cirrhosa. The sequence continues at coordinate 206,773,223 of OZ024741.1, read as the reverse complement.
TAACAAAATGATACTGGAAGATTGTTATAATAGACACAAAAATCATTCGATTGCTTGGATAGATTATAAAAAAGCATTCGATACAGTTGGATTGAAAAATGTTTAGAGATTTTCAAAATATCCCCCGTTGTCAGGAGGTTTCTGTCATTCAGTATGAAGACATGGAAAACGACACTCCTTTTGAATAGTGGAACAAAATCACTGGAAGCTGGAGAAGTTAATATTAATTGTGGAATTTTTCAGGGTGACTCTTTATCACCGCTTTTATTCTGCATCGCACTTATACCATTAAGTAAAATGCTCAATGAAACAAAACATGGATATAAAGTCTATGACAAAACCATTAATCACCTGTTCTACATGGATGACGTGAAACTATTTGCAAAAAATGATGAACAATTGCAAGGGCTATTATCCACTGTGGAGCAGTTCAGTGATGACATTAAAATGGAGTTTGGACTAGATAAATGCTCCAAAGCAACGTTCACCAGAGGAAAGCTGCTGAAGAGTTCAGACATTAATCTTGATCGGGGGAACGTGATAAGAGAACTTGATCAAGAAAAAACTTACAAATATCTAGGTGTTTGTGAAGGAGACGGAATCAAACAATCGACAATGAGGGAAAGGATAAGGAAGGAATGTTACCGCAGAGTAAGCGCAATCTTAAGAACGGAATTGAATGCAAGGAATAGGATCGATGCCATAAACACGCTTGCCATACAATGTCATCAACTGGTCAAGCACAGAGATCCGTAGGCTCAATACAAAAATTCGAAAATTCTTAACCATGCACGGAATGCATCACCCTAAGGCAGATATAGATAGAATATATCTCCCTAGGAAAGAAGGAGGACGTGGGTTAATCCAGTTAGACATTGCGTTGAAAACTGCAACAATTGCATTATCTACATATCTAAGGGAATCACATGATTGGATGATCAAACTCGTTTTGAAACACGAAAGCATCAAAAGATCATATTCCATTACAAAAGATGCACAAAGATACAGTAATGGACTACAAATTTCAGAAGTCCCATTTACTGCTGAAATGGAAAACACAGAAAAAGCAAAGCAGGTAAAAGTAACTGGAAAGAAAGAACTGCTACAGAAACTGGCTAAGAAATGGCAAGAAAAGCCTCTGTATGGAAAATACCCAGAGCGAGCTAACAATCCTGATGTTGACAAAACTTTAACCCATCAGTGGTTGGCATCCTCTGGACTGAAATCGGAGACTGAAGGACTGATTATATCGGCACAAGATCAGTGTCCTCCAACAAAAAATTACCAAGCCAACATAATAAAAAATGGGTGCAGCCCATATGCCGTGTATGCAAAAAACAACCAGAGACCATTGACCATATAATTTCAATGTGCAGTCCTATAGCTCCAACCGAATACCTAAACAGGCATGACAGAGCTGCACAATACATACATTGGATAATGTGTAAGCATTTTGACCTGCCCCATCAAAAGAATTGGTGGGAGCATCAACCACCTCCCATACTTGAAAAAGATCACATCTCAATCTTGTGGAACTTTAGCATCCAAACAGACCGAAAAATAGATGCAAACAGACCTGATATAATATTGAAAGTCTTTCAAAAGAGGGTATGCCTGCTAATTGATATGTCTGTTCCAATAGACAAGAATGTATCTATAAAAACATTTGAAAAATTGAGCAAGTATAAGGACCTGGAGATAGAAATTGGAAAAATGTGGAAATTGAGAACTAAAACAATACCAGTGGTTGTAGGCGCTCTGGGAATGATACCTAAGGGGTCTAATGATTACATATCGCAAATCCCAGGAAACCCGCGTATAGGGGAAATATAAAAGATAGTATTAATGGGAACTGCCCATATACTAAGGAAGATTCTGTCAATATAAGTACATCACAAGTCTAAACACTAAAGATGCATGTGTGAATATGTATGTTCTTTCTTGAACATGGCGGACCTTGTTGTCTCTTGAGGTCACTGGTTGTGACTTGGTGATAACTCGTATGAACATAAAGCAAGATAAATGCAACTGTAATAATAATAATAATAATAATAAAGGGAAGAAGACGCACGAGGTGGTAGAAGGTCATGAAATCGCTCCCGTAAGTTTTGAATTTTTAACATATTTAAATCATTTGTGAAATAACAACTCTTAGTACAAATGCTACGTAAAGCACCCGGCTTGAGCCCCAAAAAAATTCGGACCCAAAATATATTGTTATAAGGCTCAAATATTCAAATATTCAACTTTGTATTGTACATTGTATATTCAAAACAGAAAATGGCTATAAATGGAAGAAGACCCCCCCCCTCCTCCTCTGTCTACACTATATAGAACAGCCAAACAACACCAATCTCACCAACACCAGAAACTAGATACACCACCTACCCCATCACCTCTCTGTGTACACTAAACACAACAGCCAGATAACGGCAATTTCACCACCACCACAACCAATCTTAACATAATAAGGATAATAATAAATACTATTATTATTGTCCCAAGTCTTAACAAACTGTTTAATCCCAACATTAAGGGAATTTAGGTCAACACACATATACGCGACTAACCCCATAGATTCACCGAACGGACATCAGTCCTTCATTGCTACCACCGCTACAACAACACCATCACTGCTGCCATCATTACTACCACTATCCCACCATCACCGCCCCCACCACTCCTTCATTGCTCACACCGCTACAACACCATCACTACAATAATACGATCACATCACCACCACCACTGTCTCGGTATCGACATCACCACCACCACTGTCTCAGTATCGCTACCGCCGCTACTGTCTCCCATTGCTTCTGCTAGTTGCTGCCACCACATTATAGAATTCTTACTAAAAAAGAGGAAGGCATCAAAATATATAGATAGACTCAAAAGAAAAAAGAAAAAACAAACATCAAAACCAAAACAGCACAGCAACAACAGCAAAAAACAAGAAAAACAAACAGAGAAAAACAAAAACAAAAAACAAAAAAAAGCAAAAAAACAAAAAAAACAAAAAAAAACGTAAAGAAAATAAGAATGAAGAGAGAAACAAGCGGATGGACAGAGAAGAGAAAGGAAAAACTAAGTCAGACATTCGAACACTACATTACAATGAAACTTATGCTTATTCATTTTTGGGTTTTTTTATGCCTGTGTGTTTGTTTGTTTATTTGTGTTCGTCTACAGCGTGGTGATAATGCCACACAAGTGCCAAATGGAACGGCGCAACCACCGGAAACGGTGAATCCACAGATGGCTATGTAACCATACATTCGCCAATCCTCGATAAGAGTGTTTAAATATCGAACCTAAACAGTTCGAATAACGGTGAAATGGAGACTAGAACGTCATGTGACAGACTCTCACCCAACAGGTGCTCCCTGGCTCAGCAGCAGGAACCTGACTGTCAACCAAATACTGCTGGTGTTGGAGGAAGAAGAAGAAGGAAAGGGGCCAGAACCAACTGGACGAAAGAATTGAATAGAACTGTTATGCAATGTTACCTGAAAAGTAACCCCAAGGAGAGGGGCTATAGGAGACGGATGCATAACATCTGGAACGAGATTGGTCTATTTAAATTAGATGAACAAAAATTGGCCGGGCAGGCTCGGGTAATAAGAACTAATGGGTGGATAAGCGAGCTGGAACTGGAGGAACTGAGCAGAGAGAATAGCTTGGAGACGGAGGGTGTAGTATGCCAGACAAACGAGCCAGTGGGAAATGAAGGTGAAGAGGTCGAGAGAACGGAGGAACCACCCGAAGCAGACAATGATCTGAATACTGAGATAAATAATACCTGGAACAGAGATACGGCCACTGAGGAGATGAATGCTGACGGGCTAGGACAAGATTCGGTTGACATCCTAAATTTAGTGGTAGATGAATTGAACAATGATAGTGGGACACCTATGAATCTAAGATTTGTAGACAGGAAAAAGTTAAAAGAAACAACAGCTAAGGTAAACAAAGTCATCCCATACCTTGAGGCGAGGAGCCTTCACCAGTGCAACAATATGCTCAAAGCAACAGCAAATACGGTGAGGAAACTACTTGGTATAAAAGCGAGAGGAAGCAACAGACAAGAAAGAGCAGAGCCTTGGTGGAAGAAACGACTGAGTGGTCAAATCAAGGAAATGAGAAATGACATAGGAAAGCTTGAGTCACTACAGAATGGGACACTAAAAAACATAGGCACTAAAAATAGACTGGAAATAAAGTACAAAACTAGGAGGAAAAAGCTAAATATTTTCATAGAGGAACTGAAGCAACGCATTGTAGCAAAGAGTGCAAAAATCAGGCGATACGAGAACAGAGTCAGTCAGTATAAACAGAACCGCATGTTCGACAAGAATCAGAAGATGCTGTTTGGACAGCTTGAGGGGAAAGAAAGAGGCAACGACTTGATCCCTGAGGCGGAACAAACTAAAACATTCTGGAGAGGAATATGGGAGCAGGATGTTAGACATAATGACCAGGCAGGGTGGATTGAGACAGTACAGAGGGAGATCGGTGAGCAGGCACACCAACAAACTGATTTGAGTATCACAGTTGAAACTCTTAAGGGGCAGGCAAAAAAACTAACCAACTGGAAATCACCAGGCCCAGATGGTGTGCAGGGGTATTGGATTACAAATTTAACATCCCTCCACCCGAAACTGACGGCCATGTTCAATGACTGCTTGGTGTAGGGTGAGGTGCCAGAGTGGTTGACAAAAGGTACCACAGTTCTGATAATGAAAGACCGAATCAAGGGTAATGATGTTACCAACTATAGACCTATCACATGTCTGTCCGTAATGTGGAAACTGTTGACGAGCATTATGTCTAAGGAAATCTACCATCACCTCCGCACAAACAACTTATTACCGGACGAACAGAAAGGATGCCGAAAGAAGTCACGTGGTACAAAGGACCAGTTACTTATTGATAAGATGGTAATGGGGAATTGCAGGAGGAGACACACTGATCTTGCCATGGGATGGACAGACTACAGAAAGGCATTTGACATGGTGCCTCACTCTTGGATCTCCAAAAGCCTGGAGATCTTCAGGGTGGCAGATAACATCAGACAGTTGCTGGGCAGGAGTATGGGGTCCTGGGAGACAGAGTTGACATCAACTGGAGAATCCTTGGGAAGCGTGAAGATCAAGAGAGGTATCTTCCAGGGAGATAGCCTGTCCCCTCTGTTGTTTGTCCTTGCCATGATGCCCTTGACCATTATGCTGCGAAAAGTGAGAGCAGGATACAAGTTGGGAAAGGGAGAGCTTACCATTAATCACCTCCTCTTCATGGACGATCTTAAGCTCTTCGGGAAGAGTGAGAAGGAGTTGGATGTGCTTGTTGACACTGTCCGTATTTTCAGCAGTGATATATGTATGCAGTTTGGTATTAGTAAGTGTGGAGTCATTGTGATGAGGAGGGGTAGGTTGAGCAGAAGTAACGGAATCCAGATACCAACAGGTGAGATGATAGAGGAAATTGACTCTGAGGAAGGATACAAGTTTTTGGGCGTTCTGGAGGCTGATGGCATAAAGAACAAAAAAATGAAGGAATTGTTAAGAACTGAATACATTCGGAGAGTAAGGAGCGTATTGAAGTCACATCTGAACAGCAGAAATGCCATAAGCGCAGTAAATTCCCGAGCTGTGTCTATTATTAGGTACAGTGCGGGAATTCTGAGATGGAATGTTGCTGAACAAAAAGAAATGGATAGGAAGACTAGGAAGCTATTGACTATCTACAACATGTTCCACAAGAGGAGTGATGTCGATAGACTCTACCTAAGGAGATCTGAGGGTGGAAGAGGTCTTATCAGCATAGAGGACTGTGTTCAGATGGAGAAAAACAACCTATACAAATACGTGACTGATAGTAAGGAGCCAATGCTCAGAACTGTACTGAAGGAGGGGACAGTAGGCCAGGGGATGTCCAAGGAGGAAATAACATCAAGGAGAAAGAGCAGCCTTCTGGGAAAATCCCTTCATAGTACCTTCTTTGAGAAAACTGAATTTAGAGATCCACAGACATGGAACTGGTTGAGAAGAGGAGACCTTAAAAAGGCTAAGGAAGGAATGTTAATGGCTGCGCAGGAGCAGGCCCTCAAAACGAAGTGGTTGAAACACCATATTTACAAGGATGAGGCTAGCCCACTGTGCAGGATCTGTGGAGAGAGAGAGGAGACTGTGGCTCACATTGTATCCGAGTGTAAACACCTAGCCCAGACCCACTATAAGGGCTGGAGACATGATGTGATGGACAGGGTGATCCACTGGCACCTGTGCAAAGTAAACAATTTACCACATTCTGAGAAATGGTATGAGCATAGGCCAGAGTCGGTGATGGAGAACGATCAGATGAAGGTGCTGTGGGATTTTAGGATACAGACGGACAAGAAACTGGAACATAATAGACCTGACCTGGTGGTTGTGGACAAAGAAAAAAGATCGTGTCTGATTATGGATGTGGTCTGCCCATTCGACACGGGAGTGCAAGAGAAGGAGAGGGAGAAAATTAACCGATACCAGGACTTAAAGTGGGAGGTAAAAAGGATTTGGAACTGCCATGAAGTCAAAGTGATCTCGATTGTCATAGGCGCACTGGGGACTATCTCCAAAGGTTTCCAGGGATGGTTAAAGAAAATCGGCCCCTTCACGCTTTTTGGAACGCTTCAAAAGGCATGCTTGCTTGGAACGGCAAGAACCCTCCGATACGTCCTGAATATCTGAGGCTGCAGGTAGTGGCTTGATATTCAATCCAACGGACTTTCCAGTTAACCAACATCAATGACTGAGATTCAAGGAATAACAATAACAATAATACTAATAATAATAATAATAATAATAATAATAAGGGAAGAAGACACACGTGGTGGATAGAATGGTACGAAATCGCTCCCGTAATATTTTGAATTTTAACATATTTAAAACAATTGTGATATAACAATTCTTAGTACAAATGATACATAAAGCACCAGACTCAACTCTCAGAAAATTCGGATCCATAATATCCTGTTATATCGCTCAAATATTCAATTTTGTATTATGAATTTTATATTAAAAAAAGAAAATGGTTATAAATGGAAGAAAACCCCTCTGTCTACATTATATAGAACAACCAAATTACAGCAATTTCACCAACACCACGAACTAGATACACCACCTATCCCATCACCCCTTTGTGTACACTAAATACAACAGCTAGATAACGGCAATTTCACCACCACCAATCCCAGCATAATAATAATAATTACTATTATTGTAACTCAAGTTTTCTCAAAATGTTTAATTCAAATATTAAGGAAATATGTGAACACATATTAAACATACGCGACAAACCGAATAGATACACAGATCAAACAAACGCATACTACTACAGTCTATTTAACAAAACTCAGTAACGACAACGCCATCACTATAGTCACTGCCGCCACCACTATCCGATCACCGCCGCCACCATTACTTCATTGCTACCACCACTATTCCCCCATTACCTTCTGTTTACTTAAGAAAGGGGAAAGTGGCGGTATCACTAGACAAAGGAGAAGCTAGCAAAAGATATAAGTAGATTGACTTAGTGACTCGGTCAAACGTCAACGACTATGGCACTGCTGGCTCCCCCCTTCCCCACCAACAATAGAAAAAGCCCCAGCACCACCATCGACATAGCTAACAACAATAACAGGCAACTTCAGCAAAAAGTATACTATATTATTAATAATAATTTCATTCTTAATCCACGCAATGCTCACATTAAGGAACCACTCATGATAATAGCAATTTAAAAAACAACAAAAAAGAAAGCCACGTGACAAGAAATACCGGGATGGCGGCCGGCGGGGAATAGCCGTGTCTCTAGGGGAGGACGACCCCTCTAGTCTTGATTGACACTCGTCCTAGAAGTGGTAACACGAAATGATTACCCCTTGGCGGATAAGGATAAAACGCGACAAAATAAAGTAGATGTCAAATGATAAAATCTCCTACCGGATCGGCCGTCACCCGGGTCAAAAGGGACGCGTCCCTCAGGGAGGAACCAGACTGGGGTCGAAAAATCAGCTAATGGTTCAAACCTTCCCATCACTTCGGAGCTGGAGACCTCCCATAACCGGAATACTCCTACTGTTGGCCCTCCATGCTCACCACCAAGAAATCCAAAGAAAAAGAGAGAAAAATGGTCAAGGGAAGATAATAAAGAAGTCCTTGAGGCTTTCTACAATGCCATGTACTACCCATCAAATAGATCGAATACTGAACAGACATATATCAACTAGAAAAAAGAAACATCCCAAAAACAGAGGCTATATTGACAGTAACAAACTAGCCAATATACGAAGAAATATTATTAAAAAAAAGTTACTAACTGATATAGAAATTGATCAGATCAACTTATTAGCAGAAAGTCAGCGAAGGGAAAATGAAATATGTGTCAGTGAAAACGAGGTAAATTGTAACACTTCGAATCCCGGGGTTGGGGCGGAATCATTGACAACAGAACAAATTAAAGAAAGGATCGAAAAAGTGGAGAGAGTGCATGCTCAAGATGAAACTCAGTATAAAATCAACATGTGTCATAGACATGCTGATAGAAATAATCAAGCAAAAAGTGTCGGCCAAAGCTGCTCGTATAAGGCGCTTTGAAAAACGATCTAGATTCTATAAGGACAATAATATGTTCAAAAACAACCACAGAAATTTCTACAGAAAAATTGGCAAGTCAACAATAACTGCTAAATCAATACCACCCAAGGAGGAAGTGCAAGAATTCTGGGAAAAGATCTGGGCCGAAGAAAAAGTTCATAATATACATGCCCCATGGATAGAGAGACAAATGAAAGATACAGCTCACCTTCAGGAACAAATATGGGAAAATATAACAGTTGAACAGTTGCGTTTGGCTTTTAGAAAAACCAGCAAATGGAAATCCCCAGGAAAAGACAAAATACCAAATTTTTGGATAAATGCCTTCACAGAGTCTCATGAACTGTTAGCCCAACTTTACAATGAAATAGTTAAGGAGCCAGAAAAGTTACCATCATGGCTAGTTAGCGGAGTGATGAGACAAACAATCCCAAAAATTACAGACCGATAACTTGCTTGACCACAATGTATAAAATTTTAACATTAGTCCTAACTGAATACACTTTTGACCACCTGATAACAAATGACCTATTTTCCAATGAGCAGAAAGAGTGTAAACGAGGCTCATATGGCTGTAAGGATCAGCTTTTGGTTAACAAAATGATACAGGAAGATAGTCATAATAGACACAAAAATCTATCAATTGCTTGGATAGATTATGAAAAGCATTCGATAGTTTGCCACACAGTTGGATTGAAAAATGTTTAGATATTTTCAAATTATCTCCCGTTGTCAGGAGGTTTTTGTCATTCAGTATGAAGACATGGAAAACGACACTCCTTTTGAATAGTGAAACAAAATCACTGGAAGCTGGAGAAGTTAATATTAAGTAAAAGGCTCAATGAAACAAAACATGGATATAAAGTCTATGACAAAACCAATAATAACTTATTCTACATGGATGACCTGAAACTATTTGCAAAAAATGATGAACAATTGCAAGAGCTATTATCCACTGTGGAGCAGTTCAGTGATGACATTAAAATGTAGTTTGGACTAGGTAAATGCGCCAAAGCAACGTTCACCAGAGGAAAGCGGCTGTAAAGTTCAGACATTAATCTTGATCGGGGGAATGTGATAAGAGAACTTGATCAAGAGGAACCTTACAAATATGTAGGTGTTTGTGAAGCAGACGGAATCAAGCACTCGACAATGACGGAAAGGATAAGGAAGGAATGTTACCGCAGAGTAAGAGCAATCTTAAGAACGGAATTGAATGCAAGGAATAGGATCGATGCCATAAACACGCTAGCTAAAACAAGAAGTAACCTACACTTACAATGTCATCAACTGGTCAAGCACAGAGATCCGTAGGCTCGATACAAAAATTAAAAAATTCTTAACCATGCACAGAATGCATCACTCTAAGGCAGATACAGATAGAATATATCTCCTTAGGAAAGAAGGAGGACGTGGGTTAATCCAGTTAGATATTGCGTTGAAAACTGCAACAATTGGATTATCTACATATCTAAGGGAATCACATGATTGGATGATCAAACTAGTTTTGAAACACGAAAGCATTAAAAGATCATATTCCATTACAAAAGATGCACAAAGATACAGTAATGGACTACAAATTTCAGAAGTCCCATTTACTGCTGAAATGGAAAACAGAAAAAGCAAAGCAGGTAAAAGTAACTGCAAAGAAAGAACTGCTACGGAAACTGGCTAAGAAATGGCAAGAACAGCCTCTGTATGGAAAATACCCAGAAAGAGCTAACAATCCTGATGTTGACAAAACTTTAACCCATATAGTGGTTGGCATCCTCTGGACTGAAATCTGAGACTGAAGGACTGATTATATCAGCACAAGATCAGTGTCTTCCAACAAAAAATTACCAAGCCAATATAATAAGAAATGGATGCAACCCATTATGCCGTGTATGTAAAAAACAACCAGAGACCATTGATCATATAATTTCAATGTGCAGTCCTACAGCTCCAACCGAATACCTAAACAGGCATGACAGAGCTGCACAATACATACATTGGATAATGTGTAAGCATTTTGACCTGCCTCATCAAAAGAATAGGTGGGAGCATCAACCACCTCCCATACTTGAAACACATCACATCTCAATCTTGTGGAACTTTAGCATCCAAACAGACCGTAAAATAAATGCAAATAGACCTGAAATAATACTGAAGGACTTTAAAAGGAGGGTATGCCTGCTAATTGATATGTCCGTTCCAATAGACAAGAATGTATCTATAAAAACATTTGAACAATTGAGCAAGTATAAGGACCTGGAGATAGAAATTGGAAAAATGTGGAAATTGAGAACTAAAACAATACCAGTGGTTGTAGGCGCTCTAGGAATGATACCTAATCGCAAATGCCAGGAAACCCGCGTATAGGAGAAATACAAAAGATAGTATAATGGGAACTGCCCATACACTAAGGAAGATTCTGTCAATATAAGTACATCACAAGTCTAAACACCTAAATATGCATGTGTGTGTATGTATGTTCTTTCTTGAACATGGCGGCCCTCGTTGTCTCTTGAGGTCACTGGTTGTGACTTGGTGATAACTCGTATGAACATAAAGCAAGATAAATGCAACTATTATAATAATAATAATAATAATAATAATAATAATAAAAATAAAAAATAAATCACCAGGCGTGATCAAATCACTGGGGGTGATGAAATCACCGGTGGTTATGTAACCATACATTCAACAATCCTCGATATGAGTGTTTAAATGTCGAACCTAAACAGTTCGAATAACGGTGAAGTGGAGACTGGAATGTCACGTGACAGACTCTCACCCAGCAGGTGCTCCCTTGCCCAGCAGTAGGGATCTGGCTGTCATCCAAATACCGCTGGTGTTGGAGGAAGAAGAAGAAGTAAAGGGACCAGATCTGGACGAAAGAATTGAATAGAACTGTTATGCAATGTTATCTGAAGAGTATCCCCAACGAAAAAGGCTATAGGAAACGGATGCATAGCATCTGGAACGAGATTGGTTTATTTAAATTAGATGAATAAAAATTGGCCGGGCAGGCTCGGGTAATAACAACTAATGGGTGGATAAGCGAGCTGGAAGTGGAGGAACTCAACAGAGAGATTAGAATGGAAATGGAGAGTGGAGTATGCTAGGCAAACGAGCCAGTGGGAGATGAAGGTGAAGAGGTTGAGAGAACGGGGGAAGCATCCGAAGCAGACAATGATCTGAATGCTGAAATAAATACCTGGAACAAAGATACCGCCATTGAGGAGATGAATGCTGACGGGCTAGGACAAGATTTGGTTGATATCCTAAACTTAGTGGTAGATGAAATGAACAATGATAGTGAGAAACTTATGAACCTAAGATTTGTAGACAGATACAAGTTAAAAGAAACAGCAGCTAAGGTAAACAAAGTCATCCATACCTTGAGGCGAGGAACCTTCACCAGTGCAACAATATTCTCAAAGCAACAGCAAATGCGGTGAGGAAATTACTTGGCATAAAAGCGAGTGGAAACAACAAACAAGAAAGATCAGAACCTTGGTGGAAGAAATGTCTGAATGGTCAAATCAGGGAAATGAGAAATGATATTGGAAAACTTGAATCCCTACTGAATGGGACACTAAAAAACATAGACACTAAAAATAGACTGGAAATAAAGTACAAATCTAGGAGGAAAAAGCTAAATATTATCATAGAGGAACTGAAGCAACGCATTGTAGCAAAGAGCGCAAAGATTAGGCGATACGAGAGCAGAGTCAGTCAGTATAGACAGAACCGCATGTTTGATAACCAGAAGATGTTGTTTGGACAGCTTGAAGGGGATGAAAGAGGCAACGACTTGATCCATGAGGCGGAACAAACTAAGACATTCTGGAGAGAAATATGGGAGCAGGATGTTGAACATAATGATCAGGCAGTGTGGATTGAGACAGTACAAAAGGAGATTAGTGAACAGGCACACCAACAAACTGAGTTGAAACTCCTAAGGGGCAGGCCAGAAAACTAACCAACTGGTTACCGGACGAACAGAACGGATGCCGAAAGAAGTCCCGTGGTACAAAGGACCAGTTACTTAATGATAAGATGGTAATGAGGAATTACAGGAGGAGACACACTGGTCTTGCCATGGGATGGATAGACTACAAAAAGGCATTCGATATGGTACCTCATTCTTGGATAACCAAAACATAGAGATCTTCAGGGTGGCAGATAACATCAGACAGTTGTTGGGCAAAAGTATGAAGTCCTGGAAAACAGAGTTAACCTCGGGCGGAGAATCCTTGGGAGGTGTGAGCATCAAGAGAGGTAACTTCCAGGGAGATAGTTTATCCCCACTGTTGTTTGTCCTTGCCCTGATCACCCTGACCATTATACTGCGAAAAGTTATAGCAGTATACAAGTTAGGAAAGGAGACCTTACCATCAATCACCTTCTCTTCATGGACGATCTTAAGCTCTTCGGGAAGAGTGAGAAGGAGTTGGATGGGCTTGTTGACACTGTCCGTATTTTCAGCAATGATATATGTATGCAATTTGGTATGAGTGGGAGAAAAATTCTGGATTTAACGTATTTGAAATTTAAAATATGCCGTAATTAAATTGACCGTTAGTCAGTTTAGATATTATACCAACACACACACACACACACACACATACACACACACACACACACACACACACACACACACACACACACAGATACACACACACACATACACACACACACACACACACACACACACATATATATATATATATATTATACCAAAGAAAAAATATTCTAGGATGCTAAAGTAATATTGAAACTAAATAATAGAGAAAAAAAATTAGGATCACAAAATTCAAAGGTAAATTATCTATGCTTAGGTATAATTTAAATTGGTATTATATGAATATTAACAATTGGTATGGCTTGTTTTATATAACTGATATGGTTATAATGCTATGAGATAAATTATTTAGTTCAAAGGAAGAGATGCAATTATCGTGGTCTAATTTATAATTTCAACGATTATATTTAAGTAGATAATATACGTATAGAGGAAAATATTAACTATTGGCGTAACTATTATTATAAGAAAGGATGTATTTATTATAGCCTAGTTTATCAATATATAATAAATTTAATTTACTTATAAACTAAGTAAAGATAAGGTAGGTGAAAAAGTTATAATAAAAAAATATTAGTTTACTTATTTTGTCTATTCGTCTATATATATATATATATATATATATATATATATATATATATATATATATATATATATATATTCATACAAAATATAAAACAATCAAATCTTAGTTTAATACATTTAATTGCTGACAATTGTTTCTTCGCTCCATATTTATAATTATATATAAACCATATATAAGTATAATATTATTATTATTTCTCTCTCTCTCTCTCTCTCTCTCTCTCTCTCTCTATATATATATATATATATATAAGTATGTACACGTACATAATATATGTATACAGACGTACAGTAGTATGTATATATATATATACATACATGCATACATATATATATGTACATATGGATTCACTGAACATTTATTATAATGCTCGGTGTGTTTGTAAACAAACATCCCGAATTAAGCCGTACAGTGTCTAGCAACCATCGTTGCTCGTTTGTTCAACACTGATAAAGAACGCTGTACTAGTTTCAAGCTTATTGGCTATCGTCAGCAACATATACCTTCCTGCCAGATGATTGAACGTCTGAAAGTATATACTTTCCTTATGCATATTAACAGCTGAGCAGCCTAATTTGCATATCGAGTGGGTTAATCGGCCGGGTTCACCGAAAACGATAAACGGAAAAAATGAAACGAAATTTAGTTTCCCACTCTTAGTACAGCTGTTACTTAAATATATTTACATACTTATATTTAAGTAACTTACTTATATTTAAGTAAGAGCCGTACTAAGAGTGGGAAATGAAATTCGTTTCATTTGTTCCGTTTATATATATATATATATATATATATATATATGGAAAGTTATATTTAAATTGTTGGGTTAACAACGAGTAAATATTTATAACTGATATAAAAGCACTCAACAAGTATTTGGAGTATATTTATGATATTAAATAAATGGAAACTATATTTATAAAACCATATTTATTTCGTTATATATATTTCAGGTTTTTTTTTCTAAAGTAGAAGGTGTTATGTGTGTGTGTATGTATGTGTCTGTTTCGATGGTTAGCATGTTATGGTGTTGACATAATGTATATTAAACTATATTTAATGCTGGTCTATATTTTTGAATAAACATATTTTCCTTATTTATTCGTATTTGTTCTGTTGTATTGTCAGCGCAAATTTAAAATGGGAAGACTTGGAATTTGGGTGTCTTATTACTTGCGCATATGTCTAGATGTGCACTGAGTGGTATCTGTCTCGTGGTTGGATCTCGTAATTGTTGGCGATGAACTGTAATTCTGTTTCTGAGTGTGAGTTTAGTTTGTCCTATATAATCTTCATTGCATCCTTTACATTTAATGGCATGAATTAGATTATTTGATGAGCAAGTGAAGTGATTTTTTACAGCAAAATGTTGTCCTGATTGAAACGTGTTGCCTTCAATGAGGTGAGTGCAGGTTCCACAATTAGAGCGACCACATTTTTTTGACAGTTGGTTGTGGTTTTGTGGTTGGTAATTTGGCATTGGTGAGTAATGTTTTTAGTGATTTCGGTTGTCTTTTGCTTTTGATTATTTTGTGTGTTTCAAGGGCTTTTTTCATTCTTGGGTCTTGTTTCAATAGTGGGATGTTCTTGTGAATAGGGTTGTAAGCTTCCGCATTTCTTGGGTTGTGTGTTTATATATATGATAGAATGTTGGACGTACCTTGAATTTGTTTCTGTTTTCGTAATTCATCAATATATTGCTTTAGCCCTTTCTATCCCATTATTTATTAGTAATGTTGGGTACTGTCTCTCGAGTAGAATTTCCTTTAATTCTTGAAGTCTTTTATTTCCCGTTTGATAATTGGAGACAATTGTGCAAATTCATCTTGCTAGGTTAAAAGAAATGTTCGTCTTCGTGTGCTTTGGATGATTGGATGTGAATAGCAGGTATTGTTTGGAATCTGTTGGTTTGTAGTGTATATCAATTTCAATATTTGTGTCTTTTTTTAAGATTAAGATGTCCAGAAATAGGAGTTGATATTGGCTGTATTCCATTGTGAATTGGATGTGGTTATTGATGCTGTTAATTAAATTTTTAAAATCATTCAATTGGTCGAGTTACCAAAGAATGAGACAATCATCCAAGTAGCGTTTCCAATTCTCTGATAAATATTTGTGGAAGTTCAATCCGTATTTTGATTTGGACTGTTCATATAACTGGACTTCTAAGTATGCTATGACTGAGTTGGCATAAGTTGGAGCGGCTTTTGTACCCATCGCAGTCTCCGATATTTGCTTGAAAGTATTGCCATCGAAATCAAAAACATTGTTCTGTAAGATAAATGTTAATCCCTCGGTGATGAAGCTTTTTTCTATTCAGTCAGGTATCTCATTGGGATATTTCTCTAGCCAGAATCCTATTGCTTCTAGTCCGTATTGGTTTGGGATCGTTGTGTAGAGATTCACTATATTGGAAGACACAATAATAGTGTCGTTGTTGACATGTTTCGGGAGGTGGTTTAAGAGTTCCAGATCGCCTCTTACAAGGTTTGGTATGTGTTTGAGAATTGGTTTTAGTAGTATGTCTATAAAGTTGCTTAGTCTGTGTGTTTCACATTGTGGGCCCGCTACATTTGATCTTAATTTAAGGTCTGACATTTCAATCAGGACAAAACTTTGCTGTAAAAATTCACTTCACTTGCTCATCAAAAAATCTAATTCATGCCATTAAATGTAAAGGATGCAATGAAGATTATATAGGAAAAACTAAACTTACACTCAGAAACAGAATGGCAGTTCATCGCCAACAATTACGAGATACAACCACGAGACAGATACCACTCAGTGCACATCTAGACATATGCGCAAGTAATAAGACACCCAAATTCCAAGTCTTCCCATTTTACCTTTGCGCTGACAATACAACAGAACAAATACGAATAAATAAGGAAAATATGTTTATTCAAAAATATAGACTAGCATTAAATATAGTTTAATATACATTATGTCAACACCATAACATGCTATCCATCCAAACAGGCACATACATACACACACACATAACACCTTCTACTTTAGAAAAAAAACCCAGAACTAAATAAACCTTAACATGCTAATCCCCCTCCCCCCAACACACACATACACACACACATAACTCCCTCCCCCATTTCTACTAACGGAATCATTTTCCTACACACACACAAACAAACAAAAATATATATATTCTCTTCATCTTAACTTGCTAACCATACTCCCACACACACATAACACCCATACACAGACACATAACCCCCCCCCCCCCCACACACACACACAACTCCCTCCCCCATTTCTACTAATAGAATCACTTTCCTACACACATACACACACACAAAATGTATATATTCTCTCCATCTTAACATATTCCCCCCACACACACATAACACCCATACACACACAAACAACTCCCTCCCCCATTTCTACTAATCATCTTCCTATACACACACAGACACACACACACACACACACACACACACAAGCACACAAATAAACATACATATCTCTACTTCCTTTATTTCAATAGAAAGTCTAAATTCTGACACCCCAGCGAACCAGCCATATTTACTGAACCAGAACAATTCTCCCCATCCCATTTCTCTTGAACATTATATTTTGTTTATCATAAAATTCTCTAAAAGGCTTCACAATAAATTGCCAAATACGGGCGCGAAATTTAATGAACTTGTTCACGTGAGAGTATTAATTTCATTTATAACGAATCGAATTACATTTATAAAAAAAAGTCTTCGTGAGCCACTTTTTTTAAGTAAAAAGAAATTCAAACAAACTGGCGCGAAAGCTGATGTGCTTATTCACGTGACTGCATCAACCAACCAAACTTCACTCATATATGAAAAAACAACCTCAGCCCCCGCCCCCATCGCTTGTTTGAAGAACTTTGTAACGCGAACTGGCGCGAAATTTATTATACTTATTCAACTACAAATCAAATTACTTCTCTAAAATCGTTTCGAACCAATTTTTTCCATATATAGCAAGTAACATTCAAACACCAACCAGATGTGAGAAAAACCACAGACCCTCCATCTCATATACTTTTGAAAAGCAGAAGAACTGCGAAACCGGTAAAGGAACCAAATAAAAATATATATATTTTAAAAAAAATAAGATTCCAGTTGCATTTTCGATTTAATCTTATTTCCTTATACTTTCACTCGTGTAGGACACCGGTTATTTTTTTATTTAGTAAAAAAACCTCACTTTCTAATATATATATATAAATATATATATATATACATATATATATATATATGTATGTATATATATATATATATGTATGTATATAGGTATGTATATATATATATATGTGTGTGTATATATATATATATATGTATGTATATATATATATGTATATATATACATATATATATGCATGTATATATATATGTGTATCTATATATATATATATATAGATTGTTATGCTTTGGGAGGATTCTGTTGCCAATAAGAAACACACGCACCAGTGCTTTCACTTCAATTTAGTATAAATTAAATTCATAAATTTAAAAATTTATAAATTTCCGGTTGGTTGGTTGGTTCCACAACCAGACGATTGTTCATATATTGTCAAAGTTCTTTCGTCACACATTCTGTGACTGGGGATTCTTTTCTTTGTTCTTGTGCCTCTCCTTTGTTCTTTGCTACGCAATGTTGTTGTTGTGTGTGTTGTGTGCTTAGTTTTCGCACGTGTTACATCCCGGTGTCTGTGTGTGTTTATATTTGTTTATTTATTTGTGTATTTACATGTTACTGGTTGGTTGTTTGTTCTATGTGTGTGTGTGTTTTCATTTTTTTCTTAATTGTAAGTTGTGATGTTGCTATTCCATTCATGTTTTCTATTTAATTTTGTTGGAGTTCATTTATGTTTATTGCCTCTGTGATTTGTCTAAACATTGCGTCTTTTCTGTGTGTAGATTCTATTTTTATTTCTATGTTCTCTAATTTAGACTTATGTCCTATTTTAGCATGTTGGTGGAGTACAGATGAGTCTTTACTATCTTGAAGCTCTCGCCAGTGTTCATTTATCCGTTCCCCTATACTACGAGCTGTCTCACCTATGTACACTATATTCTTATCTCTACATTGTCCTTCAGTACATCTTATGCTATATACTACATTTCTAATTTTACAGTTAATATGGGGGCTTAGTTTACAGATTGTACATTTCTTATCTATACAGGGAGGTCTTTGAAAAGGGTATGTATAATAAGTGTTTTTATGGAGGTACGTGGTCTTTCTACTATCTTAATATTAAGTTTATGTTTCTCTAGGGCCCTTCTAAATGTGTAAGCTACTTCACCTCTAGGGGTTGTATTTGATGAACATTACACTCTGGTATTTATTTGTATCATACCATAAGTTTATTCTATTAACCTTATTCCTAGTTCTTTCTATTCTATTCCAAAATGTGCTCCTATACAAGGGGCAGGTCCCATTTGTATCATTATTTACCATTTTTTCCATTTGGTTCTGGCTCATCTATATACTCTGATTTTATCTCTCTGATTGTAACCAGAGAACTGCATACGGTGGATGAAGTGTTGTATGTGTCTCTCTAGTTCTTTTGGGTTGCACATGCGGGACACGTTTCTCATCACCCGTACCAAATCCGCAATCAGTATGTTGATTTTGGTATGGTCCGAAACAGCTGAGTTTCGGTGGATCAGATATTTGGAAGTCATGGGTTTGGCATAATGGAAATGGAGGATTTGTTTTTTGTTATTAATGGTTTCTAACCAGAGCTCTGTGTCTAGTACAGGTAATCGATGTTTGGGGTGTTTGCTTGGGTAGTATATAGTAACTCTAATACTCTGGTGGATGGAGTTAGCTATTTGCTGGATGCTTTCCATGGTGTTTTTTCTCTAATTCCCGACTGTTCTCTAGTGGGCGTGTTTTTACTACGATGTTTATATCATCAACGTAGCGGGAGAACATTATCAGGGTTAAAAGGTTGCTGTCTTCTAATTGTTCTTTAAGTTTAAGTTTAAGTCTATTGTCCCACCATACCATGAATAGGTTAGCTATGTCAGCTGCAATGCTAACACCAATGGCTAATCCCTCCTCTTGGGCATATGTTTTTCCATTAAATTTGAACATATGTTCCTTAAGGGTTAATTCTATACTGGCCGCCACCGCATGTGCAATCATTTTCTTTAGTTGATCATGGTTTTCGCGGGTCCGTATGGCTCTGGTCCACCCGTTCCATCTATCTGTGTGGGTTTTCTTGGCCATTGAGGTAATGGAAGGTGGTCTGCCTCTTGCTGGTCTTGTAGGGCACAGGTTGCTAAGGTCATATGTATCTAGATAATCATTACTATAGGTAAGTTTAAGTAGGAGTCCCAGCTCACTGGTATCAATCCCACGGAATTCAACATTGCCCTCACTGATCATTTCTACGCATTTCTCCACAGCAAAATCCACGTCAATGAATGGATATAGGGACACAACATCCATACTTCCTATTATACAGTTTGTTACGTCCCTAGATCAGTTATTTTCGCTGATTCTGCTGAGGAGGTTCTCCGTGCTGTCACGTATATCTGGGGACATTTCAATGATGGGGCGTATGATCAGGGAGAGGAAGTAGGAAAGTCTGTAGTTACTAACAATGTTAGCTCCACAGATTGGCCGTGTTGGTGGTCCTGTGACAGGGCTACTGCTCGTTTTATGGTCTTTTCGAAGCCCATACAACGCTGGCACGTCATTGTTCCAGACCTGGAAGTTGTTGACAGTCCTTTTGTTGGGCTGCATTATGTTTGTCCACATCATCATATGGGCATTGGGGGATTTCTCCCTATCTTCATGCTCTTGTGGTGTTACTTCATTTGTGTTAGTGATGTGGGGTTGCATTGCCTGGATGTAGTTTGACAGACTGACAACCAATATTCTGCCAGACTTGTCTGTTGGAAAGGATGCAATTTCTCCATTACGCGAGCGCTGCATGAGCTTACGCAAGCCATTGCAGTTTTTTCTCCCAGTTGCTGGGCCTCCATTCTCTTTTGCTTCTTGCTATACTGTTCTATAATATTTCTAAGTTTAGATCTAGCTATACTAACTTGTGCTGCTGCTATACTAAATTGTGCTTCTGCGACGGCAATTGCGTGCGTTTGTTAAAAGCTAAAGTCGTGGCGTGGACTCGTCGTAGGTCGAAGGACTTATCGGAGGATTATAAAAGGTAGAGTTCCAGGCTGCTGTTTTATGTGTACTATTGCTATTGTTATTGTTAGTTGTGTTGTTTCTATTTCTATTACCACCAACAGCCTCATGGTTGTTTCTATGTCTCTCATTATTACTCCTGTCTCTTTCCTCTGGCTCATTGTTATTATCTACTCTATTTTGTGTGTCTGTGTGTTCGTCCTGGTTATTTTCTATGTCAGTATCGATAGTCTTCCTTCACCTTTCAATCCCAATACCTTCTCTTACTTCTGTGTTACTGTCATTACCTGCTTTCTGTGTACGTGTGTTTGTTAACATTGTGCTGGTGGTGAGAGGCATAGAATGTGTGTGTGTGTTGTTGTTGTTGTTGATGTGTGCTGTTGTTGATGTGTGTTGTTGTTGTTGTCTCCGTGTATGTTATTATTGTTGTGTGTGTCTGTGTGTCTGTTGTTGTTGTTTCTGAGTATGTTATTATTGTTGATGTGTGTGTTGTTGTTATCGTTGTTCGTGTCTTTGTGTCTGTTGTTGTTAGGATGTGTGTTGTATGTGTGCGTATGTTCTTATTATTGTTACTTTTGTATTTGTTTTTGTTTTTGAGGCTCCAACGTAATTTTGTAAATGATTTTTCTATTTCTGACAAGCATTTTATCATATTTACCTTATTATATGTGGCATATTTAGATGGTAGCTGCAATATCGATAATTCATCAGAGTCGACTGTAGTGTTGCCGTATATATTTGTGTTGTTGTTGTTGAATTCATCTGTTAATGAGATGTCGGCCATATTTATACCGTCAGTTTTGTCGGGATATCTATCGATATTCTCTAATGTATCTTGATTTAGTTTATCTGTTTGAGCCACTTTAGTTTCTTGTCAAAGTGCTTGTCACATTCTTGAACAATGTACTTTTCTTCAAGACATATAAGGTTTATAAATATTAATTTTTCTCTTGGTGTGGTGATCTTAGTTATTTCTTGTATTAGGTTACGCTTATGTTTTTCTTGATGACTTAATTCTCTGTAAATCTTTTTTATGTTTAGAATTAGTGTTCCTTTTAGCCTATCTGCTTGCTTTTTGGTAAGTTGTAATCTTTTTACATCGGTGTTGATGGTGTTGGTGTAAACTTGGGACGAGGCACATTCTTTTATGAAGTGTAGTTGTCGAGATGTTATTGTTTTTCGTAGACAACAGAACATGGTTGTTTTCAGTATCTTGTTAGCCTGGCTAAGGCTTACGATATTTCGTTTCTGAATTTGTTTACCAAGATTCTTTATCTGAAAAAGTCTGTTGAAACCGATATTGTTATGCTTTGGGAGGGTCCTCTTGCCCAATAAAAAATACACGCACCAGTCGCTCTCACTTCAATTTATTATAAATTAAATTTATAAATTTAAGAATTTATAAATTTCCGGTTGGTTGGTTGGTTCCACAACCAGACGATTGTTCATATATTGTCAAAGTTCTTTCGTCACAAATTCTGTGACCTCTTCAGTGACTGGGATTCTTTTCTTTGTTTTTGTGCCTCTCTTTTTTTCTATCCTACGCCATCTTGTTTTTGTGTGTGTTGTGTGCTTAGTTTGCGCATGTGTTACAAGAAAATAATCCACAGTCACTGAAGAGGTCACAGAATGTGTGACGAAAGAACTTTGACAATATATGAACAATCGTCTAGTTGTGGAACCAACCAACCAATCGTAAATTTATAAATTCTTAAATTTATGAATTTAATTTATAATAAATTGAAGTGAAAGCAACTGGTACGTGTGTTTCTTATTGGCAACATGACCCTCCCAAAGCATAACAATATCGGTTTTAACACACGTTTTCAGATAAAGAATCTTGCTAAACAAATTCAGAAACGAAATATATATATATGTATATGTATATATATATATATATATATATATATATTTATATATATATAGTAATAATAATAATATTTATACTTATATATGGTTTATATATAATTATAAATAAACAATTGTCAGCAATTAAATGTATTAAACTAAGATTTGATTGTTTTATATTTTGAATGTATATATATATATATGGAAAAGAATGAAATGAAATTTCATTTCTCACTCTTAGTACGGCTGATACTTAAATGTACGTATGTATACGTACATACATATATCTATATAGACGTACAGTAGTATGTATATATACATGCACATATATATATAAATGTACGTATGGGTTTACCGAACATTTATTATAATGTTCGGTTTGTTTGTAATATGTATATATATATATATAATAGTTACCCCAATAGTTAATATTTTCCTCTATTCCTAATTAAATATAATTGTTGAAAGGATAAATTAGGCCACGATAATTGCATCACTTCTTTTAACTAAATAATTTATGTTTTGGTTTTTTTTTCTTCTAATCATTGTTGTCACCGATCTCTCCAGCTCGTTTGACCGCCAGCATATCAAAATAACCCTGCATCTCCTATGTATTTTTTCTGACGATAATATAAATCCTGCATCTTCGAAATATGTATAATAAAATAAATAGAGATGATCTAAAATAACTATCTTTCGTTTTTATTATTATTATACTCCGGATAAATATATACCGTTGAGTGCTTGACATCTGTTATAAAAGTCAGCTGACTATAAAACAAATAACTCATTTTCATATATATATATATATCAAGTATTGCATCAAGAAAGATTTAGACTTCGTCGAGAAAAGAGAGAAAGAATTGGCTATAACAAATGTTTCTGTCTCTATCTAAATAGTCTACATATGCTGACTACAATATATATTGTTCAATCATAAGTAATTATATTCTTCAAGCATTCATTCTTGATATACATAAACAATAACTTATCTACCCTATATATATATATATATATATATATAGTTAAATCTTAGACAGGAACAATAACAGAGAAGCTGTACAAATATGAGTTTATTAGGTTCACGCTTGTAAGAGTTTGGGGGGGGGGGGGCGTTTCGGGCATAAGCCCTTCATCAGGAGAAAAGTGGGTAGGAAGAGAGTTCCGAGGCCGTGTGGGGGAGTTGTGGAAAGACATTTAGAAAAAAAGTGAGGGGGGAGAAAAGGGAGAAAAACGATTTTAGAGATACAAATGAAAATAAAAATAAACATAAAAATAATCATAAAAATACACAAGTGGTGGAAGGGTGTGAGGCGTGTAGGGGTAGCGGTGGGTGGAGTTGGGAGAGGGAGGCGGAGGGTCCGAGCGAGGAGGGCTGAAGGTGGTGTTTGTGTATGTGTGTAGGTGTACGTGTGCGTGTGTATGTGAATGTGAGAGTTGGGGGAAGAACGAGGTTCCATGTTCAGGGAAAGGAGGAACCGGTGTGCGCGTGCGTGTGGATGGAGAGGGGTCAGAGGGGTGAGGAAACGGAGCGTGTGGATTCCGGAGGCTGAGTGTGTGTATATGTGGGGGTACGGACGTGTGTGTTTGTGTTTGTACGTGGTGTGGATGTAGGTGGCGTGGTTCGAAAAAAATGTTAGTGTTTGTTCGTAGGTATGTTCCTAAAGTAATTTATATATAGTTAGTAATGTAATAAACAACATAAGATAATTATTTCATTTACCTGTGGTTTCTTGAAAGCAGATATTAGATCTGTTTTCAGTCGTCAGAATGAATAAATAACATGGTGTTTTTATTAAACTTGGATTTGAAAACAAAATTTAAGAAATATGAAAGTCAGGCTGAGAAAAAAACGGGCGAAGAAGAAGAGGGGGAAAAGAATAAAAAAAATATATATATAAATATATAAACAATAAATATCCAGAACATAAACATACACACACTCAACCACGCGCATATACTTAAAAAGTATGTAGACGTATACGTGTTCATATAAGCATATATGCGTCTACAGACAGGGACATAGATACATGCACATGAAGTAATAAGAATAAATAATTAAATGCATAAGAACAAAAAATACAAAGTCAAAAACGAAATAAAGACAAAGGATACGTGTTGACAACGATAAGTAAGATGGGGGAACAAAATAAAAGCAACTTAAAAATAAACAAATACACGATATGTACATATACATAAATATATATATAATGTGAACTAACTGTTGTGTAACCACTTCTACCTAACTCGACCCATGGACTGAGTGCTGTACGACTACGGATATTACCTTCCAGTGTTCTACCACTAAATTGGGATAATACTTAAATATATCCTAATGTTTGTTGAGTGAGATGGAGTTGGTCGGAGTATCGCTTAAGGCTTTCTGTGTTTATGTATTGTGTGTCTATATATATATATATATATATATATATATATATATATATATATATATATATATATATATATATATATATATATATATATATATATATAACGAAGGAAAAGTGGTAAGGAACCAGGTGGACCATAACGCACCAAAGTACTCAATACTTAGGGTAGTAGAGTGGGTAATATGAGTAAGTAAGACCCCGACGGCTGAGCTCAAGCCGTTTCGACGGCTACAGAATTAGCCGTCGAAACGGCTTGAGCTCAGCCGTCGGGGTCTTACTTACTCCTATATATATATATATATATATATATATATATATATATATATATATATATATATGTATGTATAGTTGTATGTATTATATATATTGTATATATTATATATAGAAATGCATTAATCTTGTTGACTTCAAATTTTGTTCTCTCGACAACAACATTCATGTCTGACACTTGTTACTATACAACAGCATTATGACCATTATGGAAATCTGTTGGGAAAGGTAAAGTTGTGACAGAAAATGTTATGTGCATGTCTTGTTCTATTTACAAACATTAAATAACTTACAGCAGTTGTTTTAGTACGATATTGAATTGTGTCAAATTAATACGTGGTTTTAAACACAGAGACATGTGAACCAGCACACACACACTATATACATCTATGCATACACACACACACACACACGTATATATATATATATATATATATATATAAATATATATATATATATATATATATATATATATATAAATATATATATATATATGTGTATATATATATGTATATATATATGTATATATATATATATATATAAATATATATATATATATATATATATATATATATATATATATATATATATATATATATATATATATATATATATATGTGTGTGTGTGTGTATATATAAATATATATATATGTATATATAAATATATATATATATATATATACATATATATATATGGAAAAAATGAAATTTCATTTCTCACTCTTAGTACGGCTCACTCAGTACACACCACACACACATATATATATATATATATATATATATATGTGTGTGTGTGTGTGTGTGTGTGTGTGTGTGTGTGTGTGTGTGTGTGTGTGTGTGTGTATCCCAGGTTCATTCGTGGGTTACCACACTAAGTAAGGTACTCAATCGAATGAAACAGCTCTAGTCATGTAGAATCCATTTCTACATTAAACAATATACAGTATATATAGTTGAAAATGAACGAACAAAACACTGGAAGCGATTGTACACAGTTATATATATGTATATATATATATATATATATATATATATATATATATATATGCATAGAGACACATACATATTTGTGTGCTACGGTATGTAATTCGATATATAGAAATTTACATGCTTTTGCGCAACTAAGTGTGGGCGTGAATGCTTATGGTTATTGGCTTATTCTTACTCCCACAGTGACTAATTTCATTATTTTTGCACAATAACAGATATTAAACCACTTTTAAGGCTTTTTGGTTTGAGTTAAATATCTCACGCCCCACCCTCTCTCAATGTCTTTTTCTCGCTCTCATTGCACACATAGACACACGCACAGACACGATCACGGATATAAGTATTAGCATTTACGTGCATTCTTACAAACCATACACATACATCCATACAAATATAAACTTAGCTTAATTGTCCTGGACCTAATATTGCAATATGTGTATGTGTGTGGTGTATGTAGGTGTGGTGCTTGTGTGTGCGTGGTGTCCGTAAGCATGGTGTATGTGTGGTATGTGTATGTGTGGTATATATATATGTGTTGTGTGTTTATGTGTGGTGTATGTATGTGTGCATGTGCATATATATATATATATATATATATATATATATATATATATATATATATATATATATATATATATATATATATATAAATATATATAAATATATCTATATATATATATATATAATTATACATACATTTAAGCATACACACATATATGCATCAATCCATCCATGTATACATGATGGCTGCAAACTCTGCTCAGAGTGTGTGTGACGCTTGGATATGGCTTTTCAAGCCTGCTAAAGACTTGCACTCCTACGCCCATTGACGACAACTATGATCACCCTGGCCTCAAGTCTTGCATCAAGTTTCATGTAAACCTTCACAATACCGTGAAGATCAAGCAAATATTTCCACATTCAGGGCACTTCAATTCAATGGATACATACATACATACATACATACATACATACATACATACATACATACATACATACATACATACATACATACATACTTACATACATACATATTTTAGGGGGACAGTCTCTCTGTGATATTATTCATCTTGTCATTAAACCCCTTGTCCTTTCTGCTCAAGAAATTTGAGGGATACATAATTGGCTCACAGGATGACAGAAATCGAACCTAACCCATAATTTCTTTGTGGACGATCTGAACCTCTATACCAAGAACATGGGTGGGATGAAGAAAAATCTTGACCTAGTTACAACATTCTTAAAGGATATAGGAATGGAGTTTGGCCAAGATAAATGCTCATACATGACTGTAAAGTGGGGAAAAACAACAACCCAATCTAGCCACATTGTTATCAATGGCTTAACTGTTCCACCGATGTCTGATGAGGACTGCTACATATACCTGGGGATAGATGAGAACATATCCTATAATGGTATCTGTAATAAAGAACACGTAACCAGGGAATACTACACCCGATTAAGAAATATCTGGTCATCGGAACTCTCTGCGCAAAACAAAACAGTGGCTCACAATGTATTTGATGTGCCTGTCCTAACACCAACGTTTGGAATACTCAATTGGACTATAGACGAAATCCGAGCAGTTGATGTTGGAACTCTAAAAATACTGAACAACACCGGAAACTTCCACATCAACAGTGACATAGACCGCTTTACTTGAAATGTAAGCAGGGAGGCAGGGGCCTAACATCAGTCCAGACAACATTTGAATGTCGCATCATATCTCTCCGACAACATCTGCGAACATCGAAGCGTAGGAGCCCGTTTCTCGAACAAGTCTATCTGTATGAAACAGATAAGATCATGAGAGTTGGGAAGGAACTCCTCGAGAGATATTCCCTGTGTGATAATCAAAACCTCACACCCAGGGATGTCGCTCAGCAGTATCGCAGTCAATCCATGGACGAAAAACTGCCTGCCTATCAGCAAAAAATCACGCATCGATATGTTGCCGGGAAGCTCCAGAGTGAGAGTAATATAGATAAGGAAAGTAGTCTATATTGGCCCAACAATCGCTATATTGTCTTCCCCTTTGAAGGATACGCTTTTGCAATCCAGGATCAGGAGATTAGCACGAAATACCTGATTTACAAAAGAGAAAGGGGTGCAGGCAAAACACCTAGATGTGATAACAAGTGCAGACTCTGCAGAACTAACATCGAGGATATCACCCATGTCATCACCATCTGTCCAAAGATGTCTCATCGCGGTACTATCTACCTATGAGGCATGATGTAGTGGCCAAAACACTGTACAATGCAGTTCGTAAAAAAATATAGCCCCGGTAATAAACACATTAAAAGTCATGTGGAAGACATCCATGTATATATGAAACAGTACTGGTGGAATGTTCCAGTAAAAACCCCAATAAAATGCAGGCATAACAGACCAGATATGATATGGGACAGGGAGAAGAAAGCATGCACAGTAGTGGAAATTAGCTGCCCAGCAGATGCCAATATAATATCAAAGATTAGTGAAAAGGAGAACATTTATGCAGAACTGATGAGAAATCTGCAGATATTCCACCCTGATTACACCTTCAGATTTATGCCTGTGATTATTGGGGCACTGGGATATGTTAGTAACTGCCTCAATACAAATCTTGAGAAGCTAGGCTTCACAGGAACAGAAAGAACACAACTAGTTAGGAAATTACAAGTACAATCCATTAAAGGAACAGTAAAAATATGTAAGATATTCCAAACATTTTGCATCTAATAACTGCATATACACATATACAGATGCAAAGTATATACACATGCACACATACAACTCAAAACATACACATCCACACATACAATAACATCCATATCTACACATGCATACATACCTACCTAGTTGATGTTGTGTAAATTCCAATGAGAGAGTCTTGTGTCTATGTTAGAAACCGACTCTCTCTCTATTGGTAAAACTTTGTGAAATTATAAAACCAGAAGAACATACATACATAATCTTCCAGAGAGAAATTAATTCCTGTATAAACATTTCTCTTGCTGAACGTATTGAAACAACAATACTAAATAAAAACCAAATAATGAAATATTACATGTTATTGACGAAATAGAGGATGAATATTTACGACAGATTAAAACCCCAACATTTTAGCAAATCAACGCCTGTTTATATGCCTTAGCAACGACAGTAAAGCATTATCTTGGTGATAGCAGAGATATTAACAAGAATAAAACACCATCAAAAATACCATCTTATATGAATAAAATAGAAAAAAAGATTGCTGGCCTACAAAAAACCATAGGATATGTGACAACGCTCCTTACATGCAAACAAAACAAAAAAACATCACTCCTCACCGACAAGGAGTAAAAAATAAAATAGAAACGATGTTTGGTAACAGTAGAATCAGAACTCTTCAATATAAGCTGATCACACTCAAACAAGAATTGAGAGCTGTCAACGAGAAACGCCGATACCCGAAGAAGGTAGATGAAAGAAAAGTGCTTAATAAAAGATTCAGACGAAACCAAAAATCAGTCTGTAGAAATATGAAGGGCAAAATAATCAGTGTCACTGAGGCCCCATCCCAGAAAGACATAGATTCCTTTTGGAGAAAAATATGGGGTGAAAAGAAGCATTTCAACCAAGACGCGGTGTGGCTGAAAGAAATCCAAAAGAACTATTGCTCCTACACTACAACAAAAACATACGAAATAAATGAGGATACCCTTGAGACTGAGATAGGAAAACTCCAAGATAAAAAAATACCAGGAAGCGACATGATTCTCGGCTACTGGTACAAAAAACTGATATTCTATCGGAGGTATCTTACCGACCTCTACCAACAAGCTCTCAAGAGAGATACACTTATACCAGAATGGTTGATATTAACAAAACAAATACTGGTTCCCAAGAACAAAGACACCCACAAAACTACCGACCCATTGCATGCCAGAACCTGATGTATAAGACGTATACAGCCTGCCTGAACCTATTCCTCCAAGATCACTGTGAAAATAATAACATCATCAGAGATAAAAAAAGCAGCTGGAAAGAAAGATGTTTGGGTGTGTGCTGAACAACTCCTAATCAACAAAACTGCGATGTCCGAAGTGCGACAACTTAGGAGGAATATGACTACAGTCTGGCTGAACTACAAGGAAGCTTTCGATTCTGTTCTCCACTCTTGGATGATAAAGGCCCTCCGACTTTCTAAAGTCCCAGACATCCTTATCAGAGCCATAGAGAAGCTGTCTTCTGCTTGGGCTACTATCCTAAAGTTAAAAACAGAGAAGGGGGACTCTATTTTCACTGATAAAATAAAATATCATAGGAGTATATTTCAAGGAGACAGTCTCTCTGTGATAATATTTATCTTGTCATTAAACCCCTTGTCCTTTCTGATCAGAAAATTGGCTCACATGAGGACGTAAATACTAACCTAACCCATAATTTTATTTGTGGGTGATCTGAAACTCTATGCCAAGAACGATGGGATGAAGAAAATTCTTGACCTAGTTACAACATTCTCAAAGGATATAGGAATGGGGTTTGGACAAGATAAATGTTCATATATGATTGTAGAATGGGGAAAAACAACAACCCAATCTAGCAACATTGTTATCAATGGCTTAACTGTTTCATCGATATCTGATGAAGACTTCTACAGATAACTGGGGATAGATGAGAACATATCCTATATTGGTATCTGTAATAAGGAACGCGTAACCAAGGAATATTACACCCTATTAACAAAAATATGGTGATCGGAACTCTGCGCACAATAAAACAGTGGCTCACAATGTGTTTGCTGTGCCTGTCCTAACACCAACGTTTGGAATACTCAATTGGACGATAGACGAAATCCTAGCAATTGATGTTAGGACTCGAAAAATACTAAACAACACCGGAAACTTCCACATCAACAGTGACATAGACCGCCTCCACTTGAAACGTAAGCAGGGAGGCAGGGGACTTAATTCAGTCCAGACAACATTTGAATGTCCCATCATATCCATCCGACAACATCTACGAACCTCGAAGTGTAGGAGCCCGTCTCTCGAGGAAGTTTACCTGCATGAGACAGATAAGATCATGAGAGTTGGGGAATAACTCCTTGAAAGATATTCCCGTGTGATAATCAAAACCTCACACCCAGGGATGTCGCTCAGCAGTATCGCAGTTAATCCATGGATGAAAAACTGCATGCTTATCAGCAAAAAATCATGCATGGATATGTTGCCAGGAAGCTCCAGAGTGAGAGTAATATAGATTAACAAGGTAGTCTATTTTGGACCAACAACCGCTATATTGGCTCCCACTTCGAAGGATTCGTTTTTGCTATCGAAGAACAAGAAATCAACACGAAATACCTGATTTACAAAAGAGATACGGATGCAGGCAAAACATTTACATGTGACAAGTGCAGATCCTGCAGAATTAACATCGAAGATGTCACTCATGTCATAATCAGCTGTCCAAAGATGTCATGGCGGTACTATCTACCTATGAGGCATCATGTAGTGGCCAAAACACTGTACAATGCAATCCGTAGAAAAGATAGCCCCGATAACAAAAACATTAAAAGCTACAGCAATGTGGAAGACACACTATGAAAGAGTACTGGTGGAATGTTCCAGTATAAACCCCAATAAAATGCAGGCATAACAGACCAGATATGATATGGGACAGGGAAAAGAAGGCATGCACAGTAGTGGAAGTTAGCTGCCAGCTGATGCCAAAAAATATCAAAGATTAGCGAAAAGGAGAATATTTATGCAGAACTGATGAGAAATCTGCAGATACTCCACCCTGATTACACCTTCAGATTTATGCCTGGAGCACTGGGGTATGTTAGTAACTGCCTCAATACAAATCTTGAGAAGCTGGGATTCACAGAAACAGAAAGAACACAACTAGTTAGGAAATTACAAGTAAAATCCATTAATGGAACAGTAAAAATATGTAAAACATTCCAAAAATGTTGCATCTAATAACTGCATATACACATGTACAGATACAAAGCGTATGCACATGCACACATACAATAACATCCATACCTGCACACACATGCATTCACGCAGACATGCATACATATGTACCTAGTTGATGTTGTGTAAATTCCAATGAGTCTTGCAACTATGTTAGAAACCGACTCTCTCTCTCTCTCTCTCTCTCTCTCTCTCTCTCTCTCTCTCTATTGGTAAACATTTGTGAAATTATAAAACCAGAACATACATACATACATATATGTCAAGATGAAGAAGGCCATCTGCAATAACGAGCCTTGTGAGTTGATGTAGCTTTTTCAGTGGTTGTACCTCGGCACTAACGGCGTAATATATTCAGCATATTGTCGGCAGGAACTACGAAACATTTGCTTGGCGCGCAGTGGTTGCTTTGTTAATTGGAAACTTCCTTGCATATAGTGCTGGGATTGGCCGAATGAAATTGTTGAATATAATCTACAAAATCTGAAGGTGTTATGATTTTCAGTTTAATTTCCGAACCTAGGAATAATCTCTGAAAATGTTTTGTTAACATAGAGGAAGGATTGATGTTTTTTATATTTTACCCTCCATCACAGGTTTCCTTATCACGGTGTATGCAAACAGCATCACTCCTTTACCACTGTCTATGTACTTCTACTGATGAAAGGTAGTAGTAGTAGTAGTTGTAGTAGTAGTAGTAGTAGTAGTAGTAGTAGTAGTAGTAGTAGTAGTAGTAACAATGACACTAACAGAATCAAGAATAACTACAACAATTCTAATAAGAAATACATCCATGATGACGCCAACTGCCTCAACAACAAAAGTAACAATAACAACAACAGACAGCTTGAGCTGCTGCCAGAACGAACACCCACAACCTCCTCAAATCACATTCTATTGTCTGAATATACGACGAAAATATTGAATAATTTAGTTAAACTGGGCGATAGTTAAACACAACAGACGAAACAGCCCAATACTACATTATTTAATTCCACTAACACTACAACTGGATAATGTCAGCCTACATACACTGGCTCTGAAAATAACGTCGAGTTTTGGGTCACGACTGTAACACTTTATTCAAGATCTGCTTGACTTTGGGCTAAACAATGACAACGTTACCCTAAATTGCTCTAACCCATACCAAAGGCCGAGCCAGGAAAGCTGTAGGCTATATGCGGTGAGTTTACCTGATAAAACAACAATCAGATGGTCATTAATTACACTTTAATGTAATATAAAAGGGATGTGTTAGCTATGTAAATATATGTGAAAAATAATAACAAGACGGGTTTTGGCTGTAGCCCCTTTCATCACAGGTCTGCATGATCAGATCTGTTCTGAGATCAAACAAGAACATCAAGAATATAGATATAAATAAGATAGCTACTATGAAAACCACCGCAAACTCACAACTATCGAGACCTACTGGCTTCACTTCTATAACAATACAGTTAGGTCGTAAATAATTGATTCTTCATATTATCAACTGAACTATCTACCGATTAAGATTACGCGTAAGTAGCTGAGTATACCATAGTCATGTGTGCCTTTAATGTAATCCCAAGCCAGATCAGCGTGATGCAATGTGACATTTTATACGTTTGAAATAGATATAAAATACATACTAGGGACTTTTACATTACTCAATTTCCCTTACAAGATCTAATAAGATACTACAAAGTAGAATTACACCCAAGATTTCTCGGCCATTTATATTTTGTGGGTGTGGGCTAACAATTTATTTAAGCAGTAAATAACGTAAACTAAATGTTATTCCACCCATCATATCAATAGAACTGAAACTGGGATATGATGCACAATTTCAATCCTCTGAAACAGAAAACGTTATTAATCATTAAGTTTTTGTAATAAGTATAATGAGCTGTGATATAGACATGTTCAAATGCTGCCTGCTCTTGTGCAGACAAAATATTAGATGGTGTGGTTTTGATGATGAATAGCTGAAAAATACTCTGCGAATTATAAATGCATAAATTCATTATGTTAAGAACTGGTGTATTAATCTTCTAAATGATTAATTATGGAAAGTTAATTAATAGCAAATAAGCAGATAAAACACACATCTAATAAACTAGGAAAGTAACCTGTAGTTGACTAATTTCAAATCAAGTACTGACGATTTTAGCTGTTGCAGCTTCATTCCTATAATACCTTTCTGCCTGCAGCAAAACCTGATAAAACACAGCATAGTCATCATAGCATTCAGAAAATGAGATCCATAGGTAGTCTGAATATTAATCAACTTGTTCCAAAATAAATACAAAATAAATATAATAGAGAATGTGAAATATGAAAACCTTGTAAATAAACACACATTCGCTATTATTGTGTACGTGTGCGTCATCTTTGTACTTATGTATATTTTCAGGATCTGTCAACTAAGGAAAAATTCCGGTGGAGCATTATGTGACAGATAGAATGATCAATCAACATGACAGTAACTAAATTCCTTCATCGTAAATTCAGTGAATAAATGGATCATAGTGGAAAGCAGCCAGCCATGACTGGGGGCTATGGTAGATATTTAACGCTAATAATGTGTACTATAGAAATAAAGAGAAAGTGACGTCCGAATGAGTATTCACCACTTCCAACTAACCTACCCATCGCTTCTGGGTCCCGGGCAACAGGATGGAGAACAGATTGCCCAGGCGGTTGGCGAAGGAGACCCACTGGAATAGCCACTCCATCTCACGGGGCTCACAACTGCGGCCGGCTAAGTCCGCTCCGAAAACAGTGAGTAGGGATGTGGTCCTGATGTCAAGAACGTCGGAAATCTCCAGTACTACAGGCCCTACCACAAATCTGTTTGAGAGCAGCCGATGCTTGGCGGGAAGAAGAGCCTGGGCTGGAAGCCGAACGCACCCGATTACGTTGAGTTCTTCATGCAGTATAGACCCCACAACTTACCGTGGATATCTTGTGTATATATATATATATACAGTAGATCCCTCATATGGGATGCCACATGATGTGTCACCGACTGTACATATATATACATATACACACACAGATATCCACGGTAAGGTGTGGGGTCTATTCTGCATGAAAAACTCAATGTAATCCATATGTAATCCATATGTTGAAAATGCTGCAGGTTAATATAAATCCAGGAAAACAATAAAACATTAAAAGGAAAACAGAGTCATGATATACGTTAAAACAATGAAATAAAAGTCATTAGAGATATACTTCACTGCTTTACGATCATTTCTAGGTGATAATACATTGTAGCTATACATCTTTATTTATCTATGTAAGCTTTTGAAAACAGCTGGCGATATGCATGTAAGTAAATGTTCTCTTTATCTGATATTTTGTAACTAACCTTATATAGATCAATAACGAAGTATAGCTACAAGTATAGCTACAATGTATTATCATCACCTAAAACGATCGTAAAGCAGTGAAGTATATCTCTAATGACTTGATTTTTTATTTCATTGTTTTAACTTATATATTTATATATATATATATATATATATATATATATATATATATATATATATATAGAGAGAGAGAGAGAGAGAGAGAGAGAGAGAGAGAGAGAGAGAGAGAGGGGGAGAATAGAATAGAATTAGAATTTAGCTGTATACAAATATACAAATATGTATTTGAATTTCGTATTTCTAATACTTATTTGTATACTATGTTCGAAGCTAAATTCTAATTCTCACTAGCTTTGCCGGCGTATCTTTCGTCGGTAACCTCGTGCCGCGTCCTCGTCAGCAGGGTTCTTCAAAACACAACAGAACCATCTGTGTTCAGAGAACGTGAGGCCGCCTGTGAGACGTGGGGCCGACTGGGACTTAGCCCTGTAGACGTGCCTCCTCCTTCTCCCCCTATTGACGTCAAGTCCCCCCAACGCACTTGGGATACCATCCAGTACAGCCAGGTCTCAGACAGGCTCACGCGCCAGCTCGACCAGCACCGCCTTGCTTGTTTTCGTGCGGCCTCCAAACCCCACAGTGGTGCCTGGCTCCATGCTCTGCCCTCCTTCTCCACTGGCACGCAGCTAGACAACCATAGCCTGCGAATCGGCGTTTCCCTGAGGCTCGGCCTCCAGATCTGCCAGCCACACCAATGTCACTGCGGTCCCACCGTGGAGTCTTTCGGGCTCCACCCGCTTTCCTGTCGCCACAGTGCCAGCCGCATTCCACGCCATACTGCCCTCAACGAGGTCATTAAGCATGGCTTGGACGCTGCAGGCTTCCCTTCCCAGCTCGAGCCGGTGGGGCTGGATCGAGGGGACGGCAAAAGGCCAGATGGCATGACCATCTTCCCGTTCTGCGGTGGCAAACCCCTCGTCTGGGATGCCACTTGCACCGACACTTTCTGCAGCCGCAACCTGGTGCAGGCTGCGACTGACCCAGGTTCTGCTGCACGTCGGGCTGAGGGGGCCAAACTCCTCAAATACCGGTCGCTCTCCGACAGGTTTTCGGTCGTACTCCTGGCAGTGGAAACTTCTGGTGTCCTCGGCCCCAGGGCTACCTCCTTACTCACCACCATGGGCGCTGAGCTGGACAGCCGCAGGTGTGAGCCCCGCGAGTTGGAGTGGCTTTTCCAACGCGTTTCCCTTGCCGTCCTCCGGGGAAACGCCTTCTCCATTCTGTCCGCCGGGGCTGTGGGTGGGCTCCATCGCGTACCAATACATTAGTTAAATACCATTCTTTCATCTGATACAACACAATAACTATACAGAATGGTAAGCATTTCATTCTATTCTATTATAAGTTGAACCAACTCATACAGCTTCATATGCAAATGAGATTAATTACCTCATTTACACAGACCAAAAAACTATATATTTTCGCCTGTTTTCAAATTCCAGCAGTTGCAAGAGCAGGAGGGATCGTCCTGACTAGAACCAGTCGAATTCGAAATGCATCGACGATTGTCCCCCCTTGCTACTGCTGGACACCGCTAGGTGGCGTTAGCTGCCAGTTTTTTTGCAGAGCTATAGCTTTCTAAATGTTTATTTATAAACATGCCGTATTTCTTTAGAAATATGAAATTGAAATACATACATACACACGCACGCACACAGACCCACGCCTCCCAACACATATATATATATATATATGATTTCTAGATAGATAGATATAT
This sequence comes from Eledone cirrhosa, assembly GCA_964016885.1. Taxonomy (NCBI): domain Eukaryota; kingdom Metazoa; phylum Mollusca; class Cephalopoda; order Octopoda; family Eledonidae; genus Eledone; species Eledone cirrhosa. The sequence continues at coordinate 206,735,691 of OZ024741.1, read as the reverse complement.
ATCTTTATTTGCCACAAGGGCGCACAAGAAAAGGGGACGATACAAAGACACTTGCCGGGGATTTTAGATACAGTCGTGTAAAAATATTGAAAAAAACAATTATAACAATCGAAATCCCCAATAGGGGGGAGGCGCCAAAATGGGTTGTTTCATACCCTGTCAATAGAACAACCCTCAAATTCAGGAGCGTGCTGTACAAGTGCCCCTTTCTTCCTTTTGCTCTCTTCTTTAACCTACAGGCTTATAAACAGAGAAGGCTCAATCACTCGGGCCATTTTCGCTTCATTCACCCACCTTTCAGTAAATTTACTGGGGTGCAGTGCCTCTCTCTCCACTTTGATTCTCCTTCTAAAGTGATACTTAAAGAAGGGAATCAATTGTTGTCCAGAGAGAAAGGCATCTGTCCTCAGTCCTCTCAATCTCGTCCACCATATAACCTCTTTCACCATAACCACTATACAGAGGAAAACCGCCTCTCTTTCGTTTTTGAAAGAGGCTGGCGGTTTGATCCTTATTTAGACGAGGCAGTCAATTGGATTTGTCCCATACGCGACAGCAGTTGTTCTGCATAGTTCCACAGCTCGCTTACGCCCGGGGAGTGTACAATTGCGTACAAGACGGTTTCAATGTCCTGCTCGCATCTTGGACGTCCTCCTGGAATGATCCGTGCCTGTAGATATTATGTCGAACGGCTAGAGCTCCTCGGTAGCACTGCCAGGCTAGGGACCTCTGGAAGTTGTCCATAGGTCCCGGGCGGAAAGTCCTACCGAACAGACTGGTGAGCTCGTCGTCTTCGACGCCTAGAGTCTCCTTAGCACGTCGTCGCACTTGTAAAGTACTAACCCTCTATAGAATGTTGAAGTGGAGTCTCCACTGATTGCTGTGCCCGCTTGATAGAGGACTGTGAGCACCTGGGCGCATTCAATGTGCCAGGCACCCATCTTCTGCGGTCTTCGCTTGACCCAGGTTTGCAGCTCCGTCAGCGAGACATGTTGTGGGAAAGCCTGTCTCACAAACGGTACCCGCACCGGTTGGTCGGTGAGGAATACCTGGAAATGACGTGCCCTCAGCGCATGCTTGCGCATCATTAGCAACGGCATGCCCAGCCCTCAGTTGGAACGGTGTTGACAGCAGACGGATCTCCTCACCAGTGGAGCTTGCTTCTTCCACAGGAACTGGGAGAGCATGCGTTCCATCTTTGTGAGGTATTCACGGAGACAGTCAAGCGGTAGTAGATGACGGACGCTATGAAAGTGTTCGCCACCTCCGCTCGCCATTTCAAAGACAGTTTGCACTCTGCCCACTTCTGGCTGAGCGCAACTACCTTGGCCATGACCTCGTTCCAGTTTTTCTGCACCTGAAAGCCTGGACCGAACCAGACCCGAGCAATTTCACCGCTCCTTCCGTCCAGCGTCCGACGACGCTGTCGAGCGGCATCGGTTTGCCTTTCCACGTTCCGAGTTGCAAACCGACAGACTTGTCCGGGTTCAGTTTTGCTCCTGTGAACCTTTTGTATATCTGTAGTAGGATGCCGATTAACTCTACTTCCGAGGTTTTCGACACCATTAACGTCACGTCGTCGGCATAATCCGACGCCTCTTTTCAAAGTCCCGGTTCTAAAGGGATGCACTGTAAAAGCTTCAACGTCCGCAGTAGTGGCTCTAGAGTCAATACGTACAGGAGAGAGGGCATCCCTGTCGAATGGAACGAGTGATTGCGAACGGCTCCGATAGGTAGCCGTTCACCTTGACGTTCCAGCTTCTGAAAACGGGACCGAAACTGGCCGCCTTGAGAACCGCTTCCAAGTATTGATGGTCGTCCATATCGAATGCCTTAGACTGATCTAAATTGATCAGAGCCCCACCGAAGCCGGGTTTACACCCCACCCTCGATATAATGTATCGCCTGAGGTGGAGGTTGTCGTGTATGGACCTGGTCGGGATTGCACACGTTTGCGCTTTCCCTACCAGTTTTTCGACGACAAGCGCCAGCCTTGTTGCTAGTACCTTGGCCAAAATCTTTAATTCTGTGTTGAGCAGAGTTATGGGCCTGAAATTGATCATTTCGTCCCCCTTGTTTTCGTCTTTCCTGATCAGCGTTACTACGCCCTTGCCAATGTCTATGTAAAACTCATAGGGTAGACCATCTAGACCGGGTTATTTGCGTTTCCCGCAGCGGCCCAGAGCGTCCCGTATCTCAGTGACTGTGATCGCAGAACTCGGCGTCCATGGTCGAGAGTCGCGGCAGGCCGTCGAGGTATGAACCAAAGTCGATTGCTCCGTTCAGTGCACCGTCGTTCTGCTCAAACAGTCGCGCAAAGTGCCGCTGAAAGGCCGCGCACATCTGCCTGGGGCCAAGTAGCACGCGTCCGTTTTGGTCTTTCAAACAGCGAATCGTGGACTTGTTGCCACTTTTCGCTTCCAGCACTAGGCCCCAGCTAACAGCTTTTGCTCCCTCGTTTCCTAGAGTACGTGAATTACTTCTGACCACGCAGCCTTTGTTTTTCACGCCGAAAAACTGGATCAGTGCCTTTCTCAGTGCTAGCACTCTAGATAGATAGATAGATAAATTTCTATTTATTGCCACGAGAGCACAAAAGAAGGGACAAATGCTAGGGGGAGGGGAGTTTACACAAAAGAACGAGTAAAAAAACAAATAACAAATATAAAATTAACAATATAGTTCTCAATAGGGAGGAGGCGTTTTGGGGGTCGCACACACCCCCGAAAAAGTGTGCAACCCTTCTCCTCAGGAGCACAGAGAGAGTGTGCTCCCTTGTTCTTCCATCTTTTTCACCTACAGGCTGATATAGAGAGAAGGCCCATTCACATGGGCCATTCTCGCAACTTTCATCCACCTTTCATAAAACTGGCTGGGGTGGAGCACCTCGTTCTCCATCCTGATCCTTCTTCCGAAATGATATCGGAAGAAAAGGACCAGTTGTTGACCGGAGAGAAAGGTGCCCGACCTCAGCCTTTTCAAACGCGTTCACCATACAGGCTCTTTCACCGAGGCACAGAAACACCGCCTCTCCTTCATTTTTGAAGGGGGGGGGGGGGGTTGATCGTTATAATGAACTCGGTGGTCAACCGGATAGGTTCCACCCGTGACAACAGTCGTTCGACATAGCCCCACAGATCGGCGACGCCCAGGCAGTGTACTAAAGCATGCGCGACGGTTTGCTCGTCGCGCACGAATCTGGGACAGATCTTTTTCTAGGTGTCCCTACCCGGGCGACCGTGTCTGTAGAGCTTTTCTCGAACGGGCAGCGCCCCTCAGTAGCACTGCCAGGCCAGTGACCTCTGGAAGTTGTCCATACGCCCCGGGATAAATGTCCTACCGAACAGGCTGGCCAGTTCGTCTCCCTCCATGTCTAGGGCTTCTCCGAGGGCGTCGTCGCACCTGCTGCGCACCAGCCCTCTATAGAATGTCGAGGTGGAGTCTCCACTGATATCCGGGTCTGCCCGCCAGAGAGCCGTGAGCGCCTGGGCACACTCGGTGTGCCAAGCGCCCAGTTTTCTCGGTCTTTGCTTGACCCAGGATTGCAGCTCGGTGAGTGAGACGAGTCTCGGAAAGGTTCATCTGACAAACGGGGCCCACACCGGTTGACCGGTGAGGAATACCTGGAGGTGCCGTAGCCTTAATGCGTGTTTACGCATCAGCAGCCACGGCTTCCCCAGCCCTCCTTTCGAAGTGTGTTGACAGCAGTTGGATCTCTTCACCAAAGGAACCCGCTTTCTCCAAAGGAATTGGAAGCGTGCGCGCTCCATTTTGGTGAGCGCATCCCTTGGGCAAGGCACGACGGCCAGGCGGTAGTAGATGACTGACGCTATATAAGTATTCGCCACCTCCGCCCGACCTTTCAGGGATAGTTTGCACTCGGCCCACTTCTGGGTCTGTGCAAACACCCTGTTCGTTACCTCACCCCAGTTCTTCTTCACCGGGCGTATGGCGTCCGACGACTCCATCGGAGGGCATCGATTTGCCCCTCCACGTGCCGAGTTGCAAACTGATCGGCTTGTCCCGGTTCAGCTTAGCCCCTGTAAACCTTTCGTACTCCTCCAGTAAGGTGCCGATCTGCCCGATTTCCGAGGCGCACGTCATCATTACTGTCACGTAATCGGCGTAGGCCGACACTGCTTTCCGCAATCCCAGTTCCAAGGGGATTCCCTGCAACAGCTCTAACTTCCGCAGTAGTGGCTCGAGAGCCATTACATACAGAAGGGAGGAGGGAGGGCACCCCTGTCGGATGGACCGCGTGATTACGAACGGCTCCGAGATGTAGCCGTTCACCTTGACTCTAGAGCAGATGCGGCTTCTGTGGATGGCAGTGATCCAGCCCCTGAAACCGGGTCTGAAATCTGCCGCCGCTAGCACCGCATCCAGGTAACCATAGTCGACCTTATCGAACGCCTTAGATTGATCCAAGTTGATCAGGGCCCCACCAAAGCCGGATTCGTTCCCAACCCTCTCTATGATGTATCGCATAAGGTGGAGTTTGTCGTAGATGGACCTGGACGGGATAGCATATCTCTTCGCATATCCCACCAGGTTGCCCATGATAAGCGCCAACCTGTTTGCTAACACCTTGGCCAAAATCTTTAACTCTGCATTTAGCAGAGATATGGGCCTGAAATTACTTATTTGGTCCCCCTTGTTCTCGTCCTTCCTCACTATGGAGACTACGCCCTTGGTCACAGAAGAGGAAATTCTCCCGTTCTGTTGCCAGTTGCAGTAGACTGCCTCGAGGAGATCGGGGAACAAGTCCGGCATAGCTAGATATGGTTTGTATGGAAGTCCATCGAGACCCGGTGATTTGCGTTTGCCGCATTGGCTCAGCACGTCCCCTATTTCACCAGCTGGAATCGGCCCCTCGCAGGACTTCGCCTCCTCGTCCGAAAGACGCGGCAGGCCGTCGAGGTATGGACCGAAGTCCACATTCCCATCATGCCCCCCGCCCCTCCCGAACAATCTGGCAAAGTACCTTTGAAAGGCTTCACACATCTGCATAGTTTCAAGGATCACCCGTCCATCCTGGTCTCGCAAAGACCGGATAGTGGATCTAATCCCTCTTTTGGCTTCTGTCACGCGGGCCCAGCTAACAGCTTTGGTCCCCTCGTTTGTTAGAGCACGTATTTTGCTTCGGACAACGCAGCCTTCGTTCTTCGCGTCAAAGAACTGGCCCAAGGCCGTTCTCGACGCTAGCACTCTGGCCACGCCACCGCTTTTATTTGCCTCTTCTACACTATCTACCAACCCCCTTTCCTTCCTATTTCTATCTGAGGCTAACTCCTTACTAAATGCTATTGAAACTACTCTAATCTCTCTTTTGAGAGATGCCCACCACCCGCTGTTGACGATCGCTCCCGTCAACCACACCTTAACTAATGTACTAATCCGGTCCCTGTACAATTTACTTGCCGGTAAGGACAAGTTCAGTTTTCAGTAACCGGGTCCCTTCCTATGGTTTCTATCAAGGTTGAGAATGCAGGTCACTAATTTGTGATCCGAATAGCCAAACATGAGCATCTCTGGACAGCTTAAAAGGTCCCTATCCTTATTTCTAACTAGGTACGACCTAGATGATCCGCTGCGGTTTGCCCAAGTCCAGGTTGGCGCAGTCGGAAAATCTAGTCGATATCTATCGGCCAGGTCAAATCGGCCGATTAACTCCTTGAGGCTGTTACACCCCCTCTATCGGGACATGCCCCTACATAGTCCCAACGTGCATCTAGGATACCATTCCAGTCCCCCACTAAAAGCAAGGAGTGGGACGTCCCCATAAAAGTCTCCAGACGTTGGAAGAAGTCCGGTCGCGCTGACCCAAAAGGGGCGTAGGCGGCGACCAGCCTAAAGGCACCGCCTTCACCACTGCCAACGTCTAAAACCACCAGTCGACCCTTCGGGTCCAGATGTACCGTCTGTGCGGCGAGACCCAGACGTTTTTGCAGCAGAACGACAACCCCACTCCCAGCTCCGGGCTGACAGAGAGATGCGTGCATCTCGAAGTCGTCAAAGGGGGCGCACGCTGCTGATCCGGGCCTCGCAAATGATAATCACATTTATACAGCGTGACCTGAGGTCATTTACAAGTTTTCCTTGTTTCCAATATGAGCCCAGACCACGCGCATTTAGACAAGCCACTCTCAATACAGCCATGTTGGTGGTAAAGAGAAAAAGCAGGCACCTACCTCTCTGCGTCCCGGGGACCAGGTCGCACAATTTCCATGGCGGTGGGGGAAGGGTTGTTGGGTGGGGTAGGGACATCAGAGTGTGGTGGGGTTGGGGTGTTTGGTGTGGTGTGGGTGTCTGGGTGGGGTTGGAAATGTTTTCAAGAGGACTCGATTCATTGGTTTTACACGGGGGGGGGGGGAACGTCCTCAGGAAAATTGTCTTTTAGTCTATCAGAGTTTTAATCATTTTTAAAGAGGGGTTCTCTGTGGCCCTCGTGAAATTTGGCCCTTCGGTGCAAACCGAAGGGTTTTGTTCAATTTGTTTACAATTTTTATATTGTTTGTGTTGAAGTATGTGTATAGCTGTGTCTGTGTAATTTTTGTTGGTTTTTGTTCTGTATCTTTTGGTGTTTTGTGTTGGGGAGGGGTTATTTTCTTTTGTGTGGGTGCGGTGTGTTTTCTTTTTTTTTCGTTTTTTTTTTTAAGGGTTCCCCCTCGTCTTCTGACGTTAAGGGATCCTCTTCCATGTTGGAGGGGAGGGGTATATTTTGTGGTTTTGTTATGTATGTTGTTGGAGTTGTTTTAGGTGGGGAGGGTTTAGGTGGGACCGTGTTCAGTTTTTTGTTGACTTGTTGTGATTGTTGTTTTTGGGGTGGTGGTGGTGATTGTGTTTTTGTTTGTGGAGTTGTTATGGGTGTGGAAGGTTTGGGTAGGTCTGTGTTCAGTTTTTTGTTGAATTGTTGTTTGTTGTTGTTGTGGTGGTGGTGCTGGTGTTGTTGTTTTTGGAGGTGTTGGTAGTAAAGGTCTTTTAGTTTGTTGAAGACAGGCAGCCCTCAGGTGACCTCTGCCTCCACAGAGGTAGCAAGCGGGAAGCTCACCCTCAACTGCAATGTTCATAAAATGGCAGCCTTCCAGGGACACTCTTTGGGGTATCTTTGCGATACGTTCTGGTTTCATTCGAACCAGAACCTGCATGCCTATACCGCCAAAGTGGCTCCTGGTGGCTTTGCCTATATCAAGGAGTTCATCTTCGTCGTCCAGTATCCCTCCGAGTATCCACCACATATTTGTATGTGGGTGTATACAGAAGATTGTTATTTTTTTAGTTTTCTTCCCCATGTAGGTGTGTGGACACAATTGGCGGCACCGAGTATTTTTGGGCCACCAATTGGTCCTTCATCAAAATTGTCAGACTCCCATATAACTTCCCTCTCTCAATAAAAATGAAGTCCTTCAACGCGTCTTTTAACACCAGCTCAATTTCGCAATGCGATAATTGAGCTGGTTTTTTAGACGCATTTGATATAGTTCTAAAATTAATTGTCCTTAGGACCGTGTCTCTTTTAATCTCCTTAGAGGAGATTATGGTGAATTCACCGTTTTCACCAAAGCTCACCTGTTTTCTCCCCTCTTTTAGCAATTCCGCTGCATTACTGATGTCAACTGGAGTGAAAATTTCGGTCTCCTTAACGACCTGGGCAAAGGATACTCGTGTTGTGGGGCCTTTTTTTGTGCTTCGTTGCTGTTGTTCTTGTTTTCTTGGGTGTGTGCGTTTTGGTTGTTGTTGTTTGCGGTACAGTTTTTTGGGTTTTCACCCATTTTTTCGGGTTTTGAGTTCACCTTTATGTTGTTTACTTTGTCATTGTTGCTGCTGTTTTCGCTTTTGTGTGTGTTTGTGTTATTTTCTTTGTTATTTGTGTTGGTGTTGTGGGTGTCAGTGTAATTTATACATTCTTTCAATTTACTGTTTCCATTGTTTGGGTTATTACCAAGGTTTTTAGAATTGTTCGCCAAATCCACTTCCATACTCGCATGCGAAAGCGAGAGAAGGGAAGCTTCAGTAGGTTGAGTTACTTGTTGCTCTTTATCACTTTCCCTGAGGGGGGGGGGGGGGGCAGTGGTGTTTTCATGTATGGTGTCCATTATTGTAAGTTGGTATACACATTTTTCAAAGTAGTTTTTACCCCCCAAAAGGGGTAAAAATAAAATAACCACCCTTCTGCAAGTCCAGGCGGAAGGTTAGGTCACACAGATAAAGCAAATGAAAAACAAACTCATAGTCAAAAACGTAATACAAATCCAAAAGGCTGCAACCGAAGGAACACACGTCTACTATCAGCGATAGATAGATAAATAGGTAGATAGATGATAAATGGATTGATAGATAGATAGATGAATTTCGTGATCGAAGAGGACTTGTGATTTTTACATATCGATGACGTTACATCACCAATTTGACAGTTGTAAACAATCTTGAGTTCCATTTTAAGCTCAGTTTTTCAAAGATTTAATATGGCATGTTAAAATATTTCCCTCGGCATATCGTTTCTATATAATTGATTGTCAATAAGATTTGTCGCTTTCTATTCTGATTTCTGTTCTTTTATCAGTCTGTAGATTCTGTTCTGCCAATTCATCATCCTGATATTTCATCATTCTGGTAATTCGATTTCTTTAATCAACAGTATGTTATACGATTCCTGCCTTTCAATGTATCATGGTTTCATTGTATACCCCCACCACCCCCACTCTCCCACACACATGAAAATTATATTTCCTGAATCTGAAACAGGCATGCAGCAGTGGCTGCTGTTGATGTTTTTTGCTGTTGCTGTAGTTATTATTGTTACAATCGCTGCCATTGGTGTTGTTCGTAATACTACGATTGCTGTTGTTGTTGCTGTCGTTGCTGCTACGGCTGTTGTTATTGTGTTTATAAGTAGTATTGCTGCTGCTGCTGTTTTGTTGATACGATTGTTGTTGTTGAACGTTAATAAAAGTTAACATTATAGATATCACCTCCATACCATTAATACATTTGATGAGTGCCTTTAGCGGGGTTCTCTATGTTGGAACCATTCGGGTTAGCTCCCCATTCGGGGGTAAATTTTCCCCTCCCCCATGAGAGTTACATTTTTCATTTGTAAGACATTTAAAAGAGCTATGCAATATATTAATCATGCCACTCTACTCTTCCACTCCTGAAACAACTCCTACATACAGTCAGCTAATTTGTCTGATGTCTCGCTGAGTCGATCACTGACTGTATTTCAACTCTCGTGCAGCCGAAACTATCCATCGTAACAGGCTGAGTCAGCGAGAGAGCATCACGTGATGTTCAACCTACAAGAAATCTCAGCCAAGTTTCCTTTTCATTGCATCCTACTATATTTAAAATGAAACGTCACGCTGCGTTAAATGGTATAATTATGTTATGTCTCAGGCGGTGAATTGACAAAGTCGTTAGAACGTCGGACAGAATTATACCCGGTATTCGTTCCGGTTTTGATTTCAAATTCTTCCGAGGTGACCTCTGCTTTTCAAACTTTGGAGTCGATAAATATAGTACCAATTCAGTACGTGCGTCGATTCTCCCTCTTTTCTTTTCATTTACACTTTCTCACTTTCTCACTTAATCCCCCCCACCCCTATCTCATTTAAATGTCCTGGGCGGCGGTGCCCGTACGACTCGATGAAAAGTGAAGTATTAATTCATGCATTCATACTATGTCTCAAAGAGAAGACCGTCATAATTATGTATGAAATATAACATAATAAATGTACGTTTAATGTCTTAGTCAGAAGAGGAAAGGCAACGCACCTGACTCTTTTTCGGAGCAACTAAGATAACTTCAAAGAAGTGGCGAAGTTAACCTTAGAATGGAGTCCTCGTACACATGCTTACAATAGAATGTATTCCGCTGAAACCAGTAAACTACCAGGGTGAGGATGTTAGACCGAGTAATGGATTAATTCTGACACAAAAAAAGAAATGGTCCCTTGTACATACAATTTCTGTCGACCAAATTTCACTTGCAAAGCATTGAGCGCTCCTTTTGTGGTATGGTCGAATGGACTTAACCAACGTTCTGTAGAGCGGGATCGAACTTGAAACCAATATATTGCAAAATGAACCTCTTTTCCACACAGCCATGCCTGGAAACATTACGTTCATTTAATAGAAGTTTCACTCTAGTATATTTCAATAAAATTCCGAATATCAAAGACTTTTCTTGAAGTCACGCATCTTAAATCTAAAATTTTAATTCTTAATGAAACCCACAAATCATTCTTAACTTGGAATTTCTCAATCAAGTCTGACACTCGCAATAGGTCACGAAAGCTAAACTTTCTAAATTGTCATATTAAATGGATCTGAATGCTAACAGACACCAATTAGGTATAATGAAAAACATTGGCTTATAGCAATAAGACCATTTTCATAAAAAGAGAAAACATTTGGAGTACATTAATGCAGTCGTTTATCTTAATTAATAGAAAACAGAAATAGTTTATAGAAGTGTTGTCCAAAATGGGTTCCACGAAACCACAGGAATGCGGGTGAAATGTATTTTAATACAATGTAACATTTCTGTTTAAAACAAATTTTTTTTTTACTTAATGTCTTAACATTAGAGTGGGACGAATGCCAATAAAATATAACTAGGTATTCAGCGATTTTTCGAAAATCGTGTAAAGATTTTGAGACAAAATATGTTTCGGGGTTTAGAGCATTGAAGAAATAACAAATGTTCACTAATACTATGATATATAAGGATTAACAGAGCATATAGAGCATACAATGATTTATAGTGATGAAAAGAACATTAGCGTACATAGATACAATGGTTTATTGTAATGAAGTAAGTACTTAAGTATACATACAGATATGTTTTACAGCAGTGAAGTGAACACTTGAGTGTCCAAATACAATAGCTTATTGCAGTGATACTCAATCATATTTTGTTATAGAATGTTATATGATTTTCTAATATTCATGGAACCTGTACCTATATTTTACGGACAATGTTCACCTCTTCCCTTATTTTGATAAAACCTTAAATGAAACTAAAATTGTTTTAGAGAGAAAATTTATCGATATAAAAATTAAAAATGTAATGAATATTCTTAAATTTCACTAAAGGACACCTTACATCGTGGAATCCCAGAATCGTTTTCGAAATTCAGAATTGCAATAGTTTTTAATACTGAAGAGAAAATTTGGAGAACAGAGGAGGGATGGTATATAAATGCGAAGAGAACATATGGTGCGCTTAAATGTAATGATTTGCGGTAAAATGTGTTAACACAGTTGTAAACATTCAGGAAAAATCTCCAGTCTGAAGATTTTAGCATTGCTTCCCACTGTAACAAGAGTCATGGTTACCCACTTTCCTCAACACAACCTCAGTGACCCTACAAAATACAATTGGTACTGAAATCTCTCTCTCTCTCTCTCTCTCTCTCTCTCTATATATATATATATATATATATATATATATATATTTCGTTTCTGAATTTGTTTAGCAAGATTCTTTATCTGAAAAGGTGTGTTGAAACCGATATTGTTATACTTTGGGAGGGTCATGTTGCCAATAAGAAACACACGCACCAGTTGCTTTCACTTCAATTTATTATAAATTAAATTTATAAATTTAGGAATTTATAAATTTCCGGTTGGTTGGTTGGTTCCACAACCAGATGATTGTTCATATATTGTCAAAATTCTTTCGTCACACATTCTGTGACCTCTTCAGTGACTGGGGATTCATTCTTTGTTTCTGTGCCTCTCCTTTGTTCTGTCCTACGCCATCTTGTTTGTGTGTGTGTTGTGTGCTTAGTTTGCGCATGTGTTACATCCGGGTGTCTGTGAGTGTTTATATTTGTTTATTTATTTGTTTATTTACATGTTACTGGTTGGTTGTTTGTTCTATGTGTGTGTGTGTTTTCATTTTGTCCTTAATTGTAAGTTGTGATGTTGCTGTTTCATTCATGTTTTCTATTTAATTTTAGTTGGAGTTCATTTATGTTTATTGCCTCTGTGATTTGTCTAAACATTGCGTCTTTTCTGTGTGTAGATTCTATTTTTACTTCTATGTTCTTTAATTTACCCTTATGTTCTATTTTAGCATGTTGGTAGAGTATAGATGATTCTTTACTATCTAGAAGCTCTAGCCAGTGTTCATTTATCCGTTCCCCTATACTACGAGCTGTCTCACCTATGTACACTATATTCTTATCTCTACATTGTCCTTCAGTACATCTTATGCTATATATTACATTTCTAGTTTTACAGTTAATATGGGGGCTTAAATTACAGTTTATACATTTCTTATCTATACACAGAGGTCTTTGAAAATGGTATGTATTGCTCATAAGTGTTTTTATGGAGGTACCTGTCTTTCTACTATCTTAATATTGAGTTTATGTTTATCTAGGGCCCTTCTAAATTTGTAAGCTAATTCACCTCTAGGGGTTGTATCGAAGAACATTACACACTGGTATTTATTGCTGTCATACCATGAGATTATTATATTAACCTTATTCCTAGTTCTTTCTATTCTATTCCAAAATTTGCTCCTATACAGGGGGCAGGTCCCATTTGTGTCATTATTTACCATTTTTTCCCATTTGGTTCTGGCTCCTCTATATACTCTGATTTTATCTCTCTGATTGTAACCAGAGAACTGCATACGGTGGATGAAGTGTTGTATGTGTGTCTCTAGTTCTTTGGGGTTGCACATGCGGGACACGTTTCTCATCACCCGTACCAAATCCGCAATCAGTATGTTGATTTTGGTGTGGTCCGAAACAGCTGAGTTTCGGTGGATCAGATATTTGGAAGTCATGGGTTTGGCATAATGGGAATGGAGGATTTTTGTTTTGTTATTAATGGTATCTAACCAGAGCTCTATGTCTAGTACAGGTAATCGATGGTTGGGGTGTTTGCTTGGGTAGTCTATAGTAATTCTAATACTCTGGTGGATGGAGTTAGCTATTTGCTGGATGCTTTCCATGGTGTTTTTTCTCTAATTCCTGACTGTTCTCTAGTGGGGCTGTTAACGATGTTTATATCATCAACGTAGCGGGAATACATTATCAGGGTTAAGAGGTTGCTGTCTTCTAATTGTTCTTTAAGTTTAAGTTAAGTCTATTGTCCCAACATACCATGAATAGGTTAGCTATGTCACCTGCAATGCTAACACCAATGGCTGCTCCCTCCTCTTGGGTTTTTCCATTAAATTTGAACATATGTTCCTTAAGGGTTAATTTTATACTGGAACCCCACCGCATGTGCAATCATTTTCTTTAGTTCATCGTGGTTTTCGGGGGTCCGTATGACTCTGGTCCACCCGTTCCATCTATCTGTGTGGGTTTTCTTGGCCATTGAGGTAATGATAGGGCGTCTGCCCCTTGCTGGTCTTGTAGGGCACAGGTTGCTAAGGTCATATGTATCTAGATAATCATTACTATAGGTAAGTTTAAATAGGAGTCCTAGCTCACTGGTATCAATCCCACGGAATTCAACATTGCTCTCACTGATCATTTCCATGCATTTCTGCACAGCGAAATCCATGTCAATAAATGGATATAGGGACACAACATCCATACTACCTATTATACAGTTTGTTAGGTCCCTAGATCGGTTACTCTCGCCGATTCTGCTGAGGAGGTTCTCCGTGCTGTCACGTATATCTGGGGACATTTCAATGATGGGGCGTATGATCAGGGAGAGGAAGTAGGAAAGTCTGTAGTTACTAGCAATGTTAGCTCCACAGACTGGCCGTGTTGGTGCTCCTGTGACAGGGTCACTGCTTATTTTATGGTCTTTTCGAAGCCCATTCAAAGCTGGCACGTCATTGTTCCAGGCCTGGAAGTTGTTGGCAGTCCTTTTGTTGGGCTGCATTATATTTGTCCACATCATCATATGGGCATTGAGGGTTTTTTCCCTATGCTCATGCTCTTGTGTTAGTGATGTGGGGTTGCATTGCCTGGATGTTGTTTGACAGACTGTCAACCGACATTCTGACAGACTTCTCTGTTGGAAAGCATGTAATCTCTCCATTACGCGAGCGACGCATGAGCTTACGCAAGCCATTTACAGATTTTTCTCCCAGTTGCTGGGCCTCCATTCTATTTTGCTTCTTGCTATAATGTTCTATAATATTTCTAAGTTTAGATCTAGCTATACTAAATTGTGCTTTTGTTTGTTCATCGATCTGCGACGGCAATTGCGTGCATTTGTTAAAAGCTAAAGATTATCGGAAGGATTATAAAAAGTAGAGTTCCAGGCTGCTGCTTTATGTGTACTATTGCTATTGTTATTGTTAGTTGTGTTGTTTCTATTCCAATTTCCACCAACAGTCTCATGGTTGTTTCTATGTCTCTCACCAGTAATGCACTGGATAACTGCTGGCCTTGTGCCTAAAGTAGAAACAATTATTACTCCTGTCTTTTTCCTCTGGCTCATTGTTATTATCTACTCTATTTTGTGTGTCTGTGTGTTCGTCCTGGTTATTTTCTCTGTCAGTATCGATATATATATATATATATATGAGGGTGTTAAAGTTTGCTTGAAGCATTGTGAAATGTGTAAAAATACGTATTTAAGAAATTATATATATATATATATATATAATTGAATGTATCATTTAATGGTTAATCAGAAAAAAAGATACTATTTATGTGTACGTGTGTATGTGTGTAAGATATATATATATCACCTTGATCACCTTGACCGACCAGTGTTTCGGGCGCCAATCGGCGCCGTTGCTCACAGCACGTCGTGCTGTTTTAGCCATAAGATAACGCCATCCCACTGGCTGGGCGGGCAGGCCGGTACTCATTTCTACAGCTGAGTAAACTGGAGCAACGTGAAATAAAGTCTCTTGCTCAAGGAAACAACACATCACCCGGTCCGAGAATTGAACTTACAACCTTTCGATTGCAATATATATATATATATATATATATATATATATAATGTAATCGTATTTTATTCGACGCTCTACAACCTCTGCCAATCTGCTACTCTTCAAGTCATAAGATAATATTGTTTCTACTTTAGGCACAAGGCCAGCAATTTAAAAGGGAGTGGAAGTCTATAAAATCGATCTCAGTGCATTACTGGTACTTTATCTTATTGACTCCGTAAGGATGAAAAGCAAAGTTGACCTCGGTGAGATTTGAACTCAGATCATAAAGAGCCGTAACTCTTTGCTGCGAAGTATGGTGTCCGACGCTCTACCGGTTCTGCCAATCCATCGCCCTAAGTCATAAAATAATATTAAAAAAAGTTTATGAATGAACCAATACTGACAAATACTTTTCTGATTAATTTGTGCGGGTATATGTCTGTGGGTGTTTATTACAGTTTTTCATAAAATGAGACGTAAAAACAGAAATATTTGTCGACTGAGACGAACAGACAAAGGTAGTTTGCCTGGCTGGAAATAAATGAGAAATCTCCGCCAGTTAAACCTTAATATCTTGAGAAAATGTCTCAAATATTGTCGTTTTAAAAACGTAATCACAATGAAACGAGCTTATTTTATCAAAAGATTGGTTACCTGATTTATACATTTTACATATATTTTAACTAAACGCACGAAGGAGTCAATATTAATTTTCTAAACCTCAAATGATCAGTGAAGTTTTTATTTTGCAGATGTTTGGGAATGGTCGAGCCATTCCTTTTTTTAATAGAATCACGTGATGTCACTAGTCACTAGTCAATAAATATTTACCGATCGTCGCATAAGCACAAACACAAACGCACGCTCATACACTCACACAGACAATCCCTCAAACATATATGCGTTCACGCAAACTCGCAAGCACACACTCACACACACGCTCACAAAAACATACACATTTTCCGACACAAACATGGAAACAGTCACATACATACGCACACGTAGACTCAAATATATATGCACACTATCGACGGAGGTGAAACGAGATTCGACAAAAGTTTATATATATATATCTGTGTGTGCGTGCGAGTGTGTGAGCGTGCGAGTGTATATGTGTGTGTGTGCGTCTGAGTGTGTGTGTGCGTGCATGTATGTGTGAGGGCATCTATGTGTGCATATGTGTGATTATATGCGTGGAGTGTGTATGTATATTTGCATTTATGTGTGTGTGTGTGTGAGCGTGCGTCTATGTGTGCATATGTGTGATTATATGCGTGGTGTGTATATGTGTATTTGCATTTATGTGTCTGCTTGTGGGCTGATGTAGGTGTTTGTTTTCAACCCTCGCCAAAAACAAAAAGCAAAAAAAAAAAGAATTATCTCTGTTAGTGATATTATTATATTTATCTTACCACCGTCCTTTTAACAACATAGCTACAATATTCTTATTTTGTGATATCCAACGTAGGGAAGCCAATTTATTTCCCTTGAGACCTGTATCACCATAAATCACCACAATATCTAAATATTCTTATTTAAATTTAACCTTTCGTTATTGTTGACGCTGTCGTTGTTTTGTTGTTAACGTTGTTGTTGCTATAGATATTGAAGCTGCAGCTGTTCTTCATGATAAAGTCAGCTATGATTAAGTAAATGTACGAACAAAAGGAATCTTGCCTGGCCCAATCTGTATTGAGGATCGGACGCCATGCTTTGTAGCATAAAGTTACGCCCCTTTACGGTCTGAGTTCAAATCCTGCCGAGGTTAACTTTGCCTTATGGGGTCGATAAAATAAAGTACCAGTAATGCACTGGGATAATTGCTGGCCTTGTGCCAAAAGTAGAAACAATTATTTCTCAGACAATTATTTCTCAAACAAATTCAAGTTGCACCTTCTACAGTAAAGTGATGTTGACCATTACTGAGAGCGTGGCGCATGTAAATGGAGACTTTGCAAAAACCTATCATATATAATTTGGAATAAATTGTTTTCAAATACGAAAACAGATAAAGGCAGGTGTAGAAGGTTTTACAGCTCAAAATATGTTTTATTGAAATAAACTCAGAAGGTTACATATAAAATTTACTTGTATGATCTCCTTGTTTCAAATATTTAAGTAGACTCATAGAGCAAATATTACATTGAAAATAACGTTTCTTCCATCTAATAGGCCACACAATTAATTGTTTTGTATATGGGTTTACATTACCGTCAATTATCTATATATCTAAAACACAGAATGGCTGTCTGTCTGTCTGACACCCTAAAGCTCGAGAACAACCCAACCGATTGTTTTCAAACTTTACACATGTAATACTTATGGTCCTGTGAGTGTTTTGAGCAAAGAATATTTCAAATTGTCAATGCCCTAGGGACCGCATTAGGTGTTTTAGTGATCTCTCTCTATAATTCTTAGTCTTTCTTTTTAGATAGATACATAGATATAGGGTTGCGCCCTTATAATATCTGTCTGTATGTCTGGCTGTCTGCACTACGACATTATGACGATGTGTGTGTATATATATATATATATATATATATATATATATATATATATAGTGTGTAACGTTTTTCAAAATATTTACTTCTGCGTTCACAGATTGATTTTTTTAGTTTAAGAAGATCCCGTTAAGGGTGAAAGCAGCGATTCTTTGCTTAAACTTTAATCTGTTATTTTGATATATATTTATATATATAATTATATATTCGTGTACAGATATGTTTGCATACACAATAACAAAATATAAACAAACGTATTTATTTCACGAGGCTCGATAAGGATAAATATATATAAAATATATAAGAACCCTAGAGAAAATCCCGAGCAACGCCGGGCCATTCTGCTAGTAACCTCTATTTTACATAAGCACTTAAACGTACAAAATAGTTATATATTCTACCAGAATAGATTACAAAAATTTCAAGAAACCTACTCGTCCATATATATATATGTACGCAAACACACACATATACACAATCTTACATATATACATACAAACACACACACACACTCATATATATATAGTTATATATATATAGTTTTAATATAGAAGAGCTTCTACAGGACTAGAAGTGTTTCATTCGTGAAAAATCATCAGGGAGCTAGCTCTCCAAGTAAGTAGTGGTATCTATATATTTTCTTTTCTGGTGATAGGAGAGGGGGGATTGGGATGGCTGAAGGTCATTGTTTGAAGTATTTAAAGAAGAGGGAGTTCATTAAAAGCTAATTCTTTAAAGCTATAGTATTAACAAAGGCAGGAAGAAAACTGTAAACAAAATCATATTTGGAATACCGATCCTAGTTTATCACTTAGACTAACAATGCCTGTAAGACAGATTTCTACAGGATGAGTGGGGTTCAATGGTTTAAAGAAAATGGAAATTCTTTAGAAGATAATTCTTTAAGGCTGGAATAAGCGTGACAAAGGCAGAGAGGTTTCCATCAACAGATTCAAATGTTGGGGTGATTCCAGCCTTAAAGAATTAGCATTGTGAGATATGTAATAATTTATTGATAAGTATTTCAGAAAGCCGGTAGAAATATATAATGGGCCAAGTAGTTTTGTTTTTTATCAGTATATTTCAATATAATATTTCAAGGTTAACAGCCCCTTTTGAAATGCAAAAAAAAAGCGATGTAAAAGAAAAACGAAGGATAAAATACGTATTATGTTGAAATATACTGGGTAAAAAACATTATTTGTTTTATTTTAGGTGGTGGATTGGCAGTGTCGGTAGAGGGCCGGATGCCATGCTTTCCAGCATAGTTACGTCCCTTAACGATCTGAGTTCAAATCCCGCTGAGGTTCACTTTGCTTTTCATCCTTACGGGGGTCGAAAAAATAAAGTACCACTAATGCACTGGGTAATTGCTGGCCTTGTGCCAAAAAGTAGAAACAATTATTTGTTTTGTTTTATTTGTCATCCTTTGTCCTTTATACATTCCTACCGCATTGTACTGCCTTTCTGAAATAATTATCAATCTATCAATATACATATATATATATATATATATATATATATATATATATATATATATATATATATATATATATATATATATATATATATATATATACGGGTGTGTATGATTGTATATAGAAGATTATATTAATAAAAGGAATTCCAACTTTGTCTGATTTACTCATTTTGTTTCCAATCCTTTAAAATTTATAATGGTATGAGAATGAAATAGTATGGTAGAATATTAAATGTTAAGTGTTAATTGAACAAGTACTTTCATGCTTTCGCAATCTTCATATTCTGTGGTGACAGTCAAGTTTGCAATGTTCAACTGTAATAAGATGGGTAAATTGTGTGCCTTATATACAGTGAAAAGCGGCTACGGAATGCTAGATTCTGCAAACAGTATTTCGACCAATCGATGTGTAGTTTCACTGGATTACTAAAGCTGATTGGTTTAGGCGTCACGGTTGGTTGAGCATGTCTAACGACTGCTATTTGACCCTATCCAAAGCATCAATTGTTTTGCTATTTTTAGAAATGATGAAAATAGCATTTTCTAGTGATCATCACCATCAACATCACTTCCATTATTATTACTGTTGTTGTTGTTAGTGGTAGTAGTTGACATGGTCGTAGTCATAGTAGGAGTAATATACCATTATTATTGTTCGATTGGCAGTATTGGTAGAGGGTCGGACGCCAGGCTTTGACGCATAGATTTACGGCCCTTGCCATTCTGAGTTCAAATCCCGCCGAGGTTAACTTTGCCTTTCATCCTTACGGGGTCGATAAAATAAAGTACCAGTAAAACACTGGGTAATTGCTGGCCTTGTGCCTAACGTAGAAAAAATTATTGTTCATTTAGCTTGGGTTTGAATTTATCAATAAAATTCTTTTCTTTTATTTTTCCCTTGATTTCACTTGGGCTGTGTAATTTGTAGAATGGGAATATTATAAATATTCCCTGACCACATGTTGCTAGATGGTTACTCAGGGGTATCTGACGGACATTTTGGTCTCTGATTTGCTGTCGGTGCACCCGTGCACGTTCCGATAGTACATTTCCAGTTTGACCGACATATAGTTCTTCACAATTCGGGCATCTAATGCAGTAAATTATATTTCTGCTTTTGCAGTTCATATTTGCATTTGGGAATATTTTTCCAGTTTTTGTGTTCATATATTGACCAGTGTGTATGGATTGACATGTGCCACATCGACTATCATTGCATTTAGATACAGTGAATGATTGGTCTTTGTTGTTAAGGTCAAAGTTTGCTTTTGTTAGTAATTGCTTCATATTTTTCGATTGTCTTTTACTAAGAGTGAAAGATCGGTTTGTGATTAAGCCTTTTAATTCATTACTTTGAGCAATGATCGGTAGGTTTGTTTCTTATTACCTCGGGGATTGAAAAAAAAGTCGTTATACTGAAAAACTCGTTATAATGGTATTCGTTATAACGGAATTTTACCTGTACATCTGACTATCTATCTCTCTCTCTGTATATATATATATATATATATATATATATATATATATATATATATATATATATATATATATATATATATATATATATATATATATAGAGAGAGAGAGAGAGAGAGAGAGAGAGTGTGAGTGAGTGAAGTTGAATTTGGTAATAAATACCCAAAGTTGGTAGTGCACCGAATCTGAGGGACAAGTTGTTTTATATTGTCTTTCCATTTTTTTTTTGTTTTGTTTTTTGTCAAATAGGATATTTAGAGCCACATTATTAAACGTAGCCTTCCTTTTTTAAAGAGTGTGTCTTGCGCATGATTTAACGGCAATTTCTAGCAGGTTGAGCTTGCAGTTCCTTAATATTGTTAGATCAACCCTAATTCTTAGACTTATGATCCGAGATATTTCAGTTGGGATTCTTACATCTTTGTCTCAAGCACTGTGTATATACGATTACATTAAATAAATATGTCCTACCATTTTCAAAAATTTAGGATACAATATGGAAGTGATTTGGTTGCCATGTTTAGCAGATGAATGCTACTTTCTATGATTTGTATTATTAATGTAGAATTTATTTTAGTGATTACTAATTATTTTATAAGAATAATAATTACAATCTGCAGTTGTAGTTTTGTTGTTTGTTTCTTGTTTTTGTTATAGTTATTATTGTTATTTTTTCCTGTTTTTTTATTACTTTCGTTACGTGTATTATTGTTGTTTGGTAAAAGTGCCCAAGCTTGCTATAAAAGCTACTTATACTTTTTCTTTTTTAAATGTAAATCTCTCTTAAGTACCTCATTAGCTCATACACTCGTATAAAACGAGAAAAAGCTAGTTATAGATGGAGAGACGGACAAACACACACACATATATATATATATATATATATATATATATATATATATAGAGAGAGAGAGAGAGAGAGAGAGGGGGGGAGAGAAATAGTGAGAGAGAAGTATAGAAAGATAGATAGGTAGATAGATGGATGGATAGATACATAGGTAAATTTTTTTATTAGCCACAAGGGCACAAAAGAAGGGGACAAATACAAATGGGGAGTTTACATACAGGTATATGAAAATGAAACTATTAATAAAATAACAAATAACAATTGAAATTCCCAATAGGGGGGATGTGTTACACAGGGGTTGTACACACCCCGAAAAAGTGTACAACCCTCATCTCCAGGAGCACCAAGAGTGAGTACTCCCTTCCTCTCTTCCTCTTTTTCCTCAATCTACAGGCTTATATAGAGAGAAGACCCAACCACTCGGGCCATTTTGCCACATTCAGCCACCTTTTATAAAATTTGCTGGGGTACAGCACCTCTCTCTCCATCCTGATTCTTCTTCGAAAATGATATTTGAAAAAACGAATCAGTTGTTCGCCGGAGGGAAAGGTGTCTGACCTCAGCCCTTTTAACCTCGTCCACCATATAACCTCTTTCACCATAGCCATAACACATAGGAAAACCGCCTCTCCCTCGTTTTTGAAGGAGGGTGGCGGTTTGATCATGACAATGGACTCGGTGGTCAACTGGATTGGTCCCACCCGCGACAATAGTCGTTCTACATAGCCCCACAGGTCGGTAACGCCCGGGCAGTGTACAAATGCGTGTGCGACGGTTTCCTACCCGGGCGCTCGTGTCTGTAGAGCTTGTCTCGAACTGGTAGAACTCCTCGGTAGCACTGCCAGGCAAGGGACTTTTGTAAGTTGTCCATTGGTCCCGGGCGGAAGGTCCTACCGAACAGACTGGCCAGTTCGTCCTCCTCTACGCCTAGAGTTTCTCCGAGCGTGTCGTCGCACTTGCTGCGGACCAACCCTTTATAGAATGTCGAAGTGGAGTCTCCACTGATCGCCGGGTCCGTTTTCCAGAGGACTGTGAGCGCCTGAGCACATTCGATGTGCTAGTCGCCCATTTTATTATATATGGACAGATAGATAGATAGATAGATAGATAGATAGATAGATAGATAGATAGATAGATAGATAGATAGATAGATAGATAGATAGATAGATTTCTTTATTTACCATAAAGGCATAAAAAGAAATGACAAATACAAAGGGGGAGTTTACATACAATCGAGTAAAAAGGGTATAAAGTGAAAATAATCGAAAATAACCTCAAAAGGGAGGGGACGTGATGGGGGTTGCACACACCCCCGAAAAAGTGTGCAATCCTTTGCCCGGGAGCACATGGAGAAGGTGCTCCCCTCTCCTTTACTTCTTTACCTACAGGATGGTATACAGAGAAGGCCCATTTACACGAGCCATTCTCGCCACTATCACCCACCTTTCATAAAATTGCCTGTGGCCAAGCACCTCTCTCTCCATTCTTATCCTTCTTCCGAAGTGATATCGGAAGAAGTAGACCAGACTATGGCCAGAGAGGAAGTTGCCTGACCTCAGACCTTTCAATCGTGTCCACCAAATAACCTCTTTCAACATGGCTATTACGCACAGAAAAACCGCCTTTGCTTCCTTTGTGAAGAGGAGAGGCGGTTTGATTGTCATCACGGACTCGGCGGTCAATTGAATCGGTGCCACCCGCGACAGCAGTCGTTCGGCGTAGCCCCACAGATCAGCCACGCCCGGACATTGCACCAATGCGTGCGCAACGGTTTCTTCGTGACGCACGCATCTAGGGCAAATCTTTTTTGAGGGATCCCTGCCCGGGCGCCCGTGTCTGTAGAGCCTCTCGAGAACGGGTAGAGCCCCCGGTAGCACTGCCAGGCTAGTGACTTCTGGAAGTTGTCCATTGGTCCTGGTCCGAAAGTCCTACCGAACAGGCTGGCCAGTTCGTCTTCTTCCATGTCCAGCGACTCTCCAAGGGTGTCATCGCCCCTGCTAGCCACCAGCCCTCTATAGAATGATGAGGTGGATTCTCCACCGATGGCCTGGCCCGCTTGCCAGAGAGCCCTGAGCGTCTGAGTACATTCAGTGTGCCAGTCTCCCAGTTTTCCGGATCTTTGCTTGACCCAGGACTGTAGCTCGGTGAGCGAGACGAGTCTCGGAAAGGCTCGTTTCACCAACGGAGCCCACACCGGTTGACCAGTGAGGAATACCTGTAGGTGCCGTAGCCTTAATGCGTGCCTACGCATCATCAACCACGGCATCCCCAGCCCTCCTTTCGAAGGTTGTTGGCAGCAGATGGATCTTCTCACCATAGGAGGGCGCTTCTTCCAAAGAAATTGGAAGAGCATGCGTTCCATGGTAGTGAGTGTTTCCTTAGGGCGGTAGTAAGTGACGGACGCTATGTAAATCTTCGCCACCTCCGCGCGGCCTTTTAGGGACAGCTTACACTTGGCCCACTTCTGGGTTAGTGCAAACACCTTGTTCGTAACCTCGTTCCAGTTATTTTCCACCTGGAGGTCCGGTCCAAACCAGACCCCAAGCAACTTTACCGGGCCCTCCGTCCAGTGTCCGACGACACCGTCGGGAGGCATCGGTCTGCCTCTCCACGTTCCGAGTTGCAGCCCGATGGATTTTTCCCGGTTCAGTTTCGCTCCTGACAACCTTTCGTAATCCTCCAGTAAGGTACCGATCGCCTCGATCTCCGAGTCGGTCGATACCATTACTGTTACGTCATCGGCGTAGGCCGACACCGCTTTGCTCAATCCTGGTTCCAGGGGGATACCCTGCAACAACTCCACCTTCCTCAGTAAAGGCTCGAGAGTCAATACGTACAGAAGGGAGGAGAGAGGGCACCCCTGTCGAATGGATCGTGTGATTTCGAACGGCTTCGAAAGGTAGCCGTTCACCTTGAACCTAGAACAGATGTGGTTGCTATGTAAGGCAGTGATCCAGCCTCTGAAAACAGGACCGAACCCAGCCGCCGCTAGCACCGCATCCAGATAACCATGGTCGACCCTATCGAAGGCCTTAGACTGATCCAAGTTGATCAGGGCCCCACCGAAGCCGGGTTTGTTGCCAACCCTCTCTATGATGTATCGCATGAGGTGGAGGTTATCGTGAATGGACCTGGATGGGATAGCACATGTCTGCGCATCTCCCACCAGGCCACCCACGACAAGCGCCAACCTCTTTGCTAACACCTTGGCCAAAATCTTTAACTCTGTGTTTAGCAGGGTTATGGGCAGAAAATTATTTATACTATCTCCCTTGTTCTCGTCCTTCCTCACCAGCGTGACTACGCCCTTGGCTACAGAACAAGGAATTCTCCCGTTCTGCTGCCAATTGCAGTAGACCGCTTCGAGGAGTTCGGAGAAGAAGACCGGCATTGCTAAATAAAGTTCGTAAGGTATACCATCGAGACCTGGAGATTTTCGTCTGCTGCATTGGCTCAGCGCATCTCCGATCTCATCAGCCGAGATTGGTCCCTCGCAGGACTCTGCCTCTTCGCTCGAGAGACGCGGCAGGCCGTCGAGGTATGGACCGAAATCCACGTCCCCGCCCGGACCCTCGCCTCCCCCGAACAATCGAGCAAAGTGCCTTTGAAAGGCCTCGCACATCTGCTTAGGCTCCCGGATCACCCGTCTATCTTCGTCTTGCAACGACCGGATGGTGGATCGATTTCCACTCTTAGCTTCTGTCACGCGGGCCCAGCCAACGGCTTTGGCCCCCTCATTACCTAGAGCACGTATTTTACTTCGAATGACGCAGCCTTCGTGCTTTGCATCGAAAAACTGGTTCAAGGCCGTCCTCGATGCCAGCACTCTGGCCACATCTTCGCTCTTGATTGCCTCTTCTAATTTACCTGTTAATTCTTTCTCGTTTCTATTCCTATCGGCAGCTAACATCTTGCTATAACTTATTGATTCTGTTTTAATCTCTCTTTTGATAGATGCCCACCATCGGTTGTTGACGATTGCACCCGTCAACCTCTCCTTAACTAATCTGCTAATCCGGTTTCTGTAGGTCTCTTTTGCCGGTAAAGACAAATTAAGTTTCCAGTAACCGGGACCCTGTTTATGTGTTTTCTCGAGATTGACTACGCAGGTCACTAATTTGTGATCCGTGTAGCCAACCGTGCGCATTTCTGGACAGCTTAATATGTCCCTATCCTTACTTCTAACTAAGAATCTATCTAAGTACGATCTAGATTGACCACTGTGGTTTCTCCAAGTCCAGGTAGGCACAGTTGGAAAATCTAGTCGATATCTATCGACCAAGTTAAAACGGTCGAGTAACCCCTTGAGGCTGTTACACCCCCTCTATTAGGACATGCTCCTGCATAGTCCCAACGTGCATCTAGGATGTCATTCCAATCCCCCGCTAGAAGCAGGGAACGCGACGTTCCCAGAAAAGTCTCTAAACGCTGGAAGAAGTTGGGCCGTTCCGCTCCGAATGGGGAGTAAACGGCGACCAGTCTCAAGGCCGCACCTTCACTACTGCCAACGTCTAGCACCAACAAACGACCCTCCGGGTCCGAGTGCACAACCTGTACGGCAAGACCCAGGTGTTTTTGCAGCAGTACGACAAACCCACCCCCACCTCCAGGTTGACAGAGAGATGCATGCACCTCAAAGTCATCGAAGGTGGGGGCCAGCTGCCGCACGACGCTGATCCGAGTCTCACAGATAACCATTACATTTATACCACATGACCTGAGGTCATTTAGAAGCTTTGCTTGCTTCCAAGTTGAGCCCAGGCCACGTGCATTCAAACATCCTACTCTTAACACATCCATGTGGGCGGCAGAGCCAAAGGAGAGTGTAGAGACCTACCTTTCCGCTTCCCGGGGTTCGGGTCGCACGACTTCCATGGGTTCGGGGGTGTTGGGTGAAGGGGTGTCTTGTGGTGGTGTGGGGTCGTCAGTGTGTGGTGGGGTTGGGGTGTTTGGAGTTGTGTTGGGGAGGGGAAGGGGAGGGGGAAAGCTTTTTAGTAGGACGCGGTTTATGGGTTTGACAGAGGGTGGTCCTACGTCCTCCTTAAAATCCTTTTTTAGTTTTTGGTAGAGGTTCATTAGGATCTTTATTAATTTTAAATGTGGGTAGTTTTCTGAAGAAACAAAGTTTACACCTTCGGTTTGTACCGAAGGATTATTGTTTATGAGTTCATTTAATTTATTATTGTTTCTGTTGATGTAAGTATAGTGTAATGTCTTTTTTTCGGATGGTGTGAGTGTTTCGAAGAGGGGAGGGGCAGGTTTGGTTTTGTTTGTTGCTGGAGGGGTGTTTTCTGTTTTGTTGGATTGTGTTGACATTTGGGTGTGGGTTGTTTGGCCTTGTGTGTTTTGCACATGTTTTCTTTTTTTCCTTTTAATCTGTCTGAAGGACTCCGTTTCTTCCTCCGAATTCGTTGGGTTATCTTCAGTGTTGGAGGGAAGAGGTATGTTTGCTGGTAATGTTTCCGTGTTGGTTTTCTTTGTGGGGGAGATGGATGTCACTATGTTAGACTGTGTTGTGTGTTGTGTCTGCGGTGGTTGTGTTGTTTTATTGAGTGAGGGTTTGGGTGGGCCTGTATTTTGTTTTGGGGTAATGTGTTGTGACTGTTTGTGTTGTGGTGGTGGTGTAGTTTTACTGAGGGACGGGTTGGGTAGGACTGAGTTTTGTTGTTTGTTTATCTGTTGTGGTGGTGGTGGTGGAGCTGGTGTTGGTAGCAGGGTTTTCTTTTTGTTGAGTTGGGGACAAGCGGCCTTCGGGTGCCCTCTGCCTGCACAGATATGACAGGACGGCCTTCTCCCCTCCACGCTAATGTTTATATACCCGTGGCCCTCTAATAGGATTCTCTCGGGTATTTGGGCGATGCGTTCAGGCTTCATTTGCACTACCAGCTCTATACCTGTTCCACTGAACGCATTGCCTGTGGTTTTCCCAATGGAAATCACGTTGTCATTCACTGGATCGATGAAGCCAGCTATGAGCCAGCAGTAGTCCACATCTGGCATCATTGCATCCAGCCATATGCGTTGAGTTCTTTTCCCCATATAAGATGGATAAAAGGTAAAATTTTTCAAACGAATCGGTGACAAAGCACATTTTTTTGCCGCCGATTCGTTCTTCATAATAATTGCTAGGCTCCCATACAGTCTGTCTTTTCTTATGAAAGTGGTTTCATTAAGTACTTCTGTGAGTACTGTTTTGATATCTGCTTGAGAAGGCTGTTCAGGTTTTTTTGAAGTGTTGTTGATGGTGCGGAACACGACCGTTCGACTTTCAATGTCTTTGGTGAGTTCTTGAGGCATTTTTACCGATAAAATACCATTCTCTCCTTCACTTATGTATTGTTTGGCGTCTGTGATTCTTCGTGCCACATCTGAAATATTTTCGGGTATATATGTCAAAGATTTCTTTGTTGTTTGTGCAAATGAAATCTTGTTGACTCTGTCGTCTGCTTTGCTTTCTGTTATGATGTTGTTTTCAAATGTTATTTTTGTGTTTGTTGTGTCTTTGTTTGTGGTATTAATATTGTCATGCAATTTTTCAAATAATTTTTTTTTCGTTGTTGGAATCCATGTCCAGATTTGTGTTTTCGTCATTTTTCTCCGCAGATTCGTCTGTTTTTATTTTTTTTATTCCTTCCTTCTCTATGACGTTAGTTGGGAAGGAAGGGGGGGGCTAAACCGTGCGAGCTTACAACTCTTACCGCTGTCCCCCCACCACTATTTTCGTTCGCTTCGTTTAACATTTCTGTCAGACGATTGAAAATTTTTTTTTTTTTTTGCCACAAAATTTTAAAAAACAGGTTTTTCACCTCTAGGAGGGGTAAAGATGAGCTGACCCACCGTCTGACAGTTCAGACGGGGGGACAAGCTACACAATAGTATCAAAATTAAATTTGAACTCACAAAATTTCCGCAATAAATTTGAACAAAACTTCTGCGCGAAGTGAATTACATCCACACTGTAGAACAGACGACTTCCTTTTTATAGATAGATAGATAGATAGATAGATAGATAGATAGATAGATAGATAGATAGATAGATAGATAGATAGATAGATAGATAGATAAATTTCTATTTATTTGCCACGAGGGCACAAAAGAAGGGGACATTTACACAGTGGGGGAGTTTACATAAATCGAGTAAAGAAAAAAGGAATAACAATAATAATATAACAATAAAAAGTCCTCAAAAGGGAGGGGGCGTGTTGGGGATTGCACATACCCCCGAAAAGTGTGCAACTCTTTTCGCGGGGGAAGCCCAGAGAGGAGGCGCTCTCCCTTTCCTCTTCACTTCTTCACCTACAGAACAATGTAGAGAGAAGGCCCATTTACACGGGCCATTCTCGCTTCTTTCACCCACCTTTCATAAAACTGTCTGGGACCAAGCACTTCTCTCTCCATCCTGATTCTTCTTCCGAAGTGGTATCGGAAGAAGTAAACCAGGTGATGGCCGGAGAGAAAGTCACCCGACCTCAGACCTTTCAGGCGCGTCCACCACACAACCTCTTTCATCATGGCTATTACGCACAGAAAGACCGCCTCTGCTTCATTTCTGAAGAGAGGAGGCGGCTTGATGTTCACCACAGACTCGGCGGTTAATCGAATCGGCGCCACACGCGACAGCAGTTGTTCGACGTAGCCCCACAGATCGGCAACGCCCGGGCAGTGTACCAGTGCATGCGCAACGGTTTCCTCGTCGCGCACGCATCTGGGACAGATCTTTTTCGCGGGATCCCTGCCCGGGCGCCCGTGTCTGTAGAGCTTTTCTCGAACGGGCAGAGACCCCCGGTAACACTGCCAGGCTAGGGACCTCTGGAAGTTGTCCATGGGTCCCGGGCCGAAAGTTCTACCGAACAGGCTGGCCAGTTCGTCCTCCTCCATGCCTAGCGACTCTCCAAGGGTGTCGTCGCCCCTGCTAGCCACCAACCCTCTATAGAATGTCGAGGTGGATTCTCCACTGACAGTCGGGTCCGCTTGCCAGATAGCCGTGAGCGCCTGGGCACACTCGGTGTGCCAGTTGCCCAGTTTTCTCGGTCTTTGCTTCACCCAGGATTGCAGTTCGGTGAGCGAGACGAGCTGTGGGAAGGCTCGCCTCACAAACGGGGCCCACACCGGCTGACCGTTGAGGAATACCTGTAGATGCCGTAGCCTCAATGCGTGCCTACGCATCAACAGCCACGGCATACCCAGCCCTCCTTTCGAAGGGTGCTGGCAGCAGATGGATCTCCTCACCATGGGAGGCCGCTTCTTCCAGAGGAACTGGAAGAGCATGCGTTCCATGATGGTGAGCTTTTCCTTGGGGCAAGGCACGACGGTCAGGCGGTAGTAGATGACGGACGCTATGTAAGCGTTCGTCACCTCCGCCCGACCTTTCAGTGATAGTTTGCACTTGGCCCACTTCTGGGTCAGCGCAAACACCCTGCTCGTCACCTCGCCCCAATTCTTCTCCACCTGAAGGTCCGGTCCGAACCAGACCCCGAGCAGCTTCACCGGGCCCTCCGTCCACCGCCCGACGACACCGTCTAACGGCATCGGTTTGCCCCTCCACGTTCCGAGTTGCAAACCGACTGACTTGTCCTGGTTCAGCTTAGCCCCCGTCAGCCTTTCGTATTCCTCCAGTAGGGTGGCGATCGCCCCGATTTCCGAGGCGTCCGCCACCATTACTGTTACGTTGTCGGCATAGGCCGAGACCGCTTTGTGCAATCCCGGTTCCAGGGGTATGCCCCGCAGCAACTCCAACTTCCGCAGCAGTGGCTCGAGAGTCAATACGTACAGAAGGGAGGAGAGGGGACACCCCTGTCTGATGGATCGGGTGATTTGAAACGGCTCCGAGAGGTAGCCGTTTACTTTAATCCTAGAGTAGATGTTGCCACTGTGCATGGCAGAAATCCAGCCCCTGAAAACGGGTCCGAAGCCCGCCGCCGCTAGCACCACATCCAGGTAACCATGGTCGACCCTATCGAACGCCTTAGATTGATCCAAGTTGATCAGGGCCCCACCAAAGCCGGGTTCGTAGCCAACCCTCTCTATGATGTATCGCATGAGGTGGAGGTTGTCGTGAATGGACCTGGACGGGATAGCGCATGTCTGCGCGTCTCCCACCAAACCACCCACCACAAGCGCCAACCTCTTCGCCAACACCTTGGCCAAAATCTGTAACTCTGCATTCAGCAGAGTTATGGGCCTAAAGTTACTTAAGTCGTCCCCCTTGCTCTCGTCCTTCCTCACTAGCGTGACCACGCCCTTGGTCACAGAACAGGGAATTCTCCCGTTCTGTTGCCAGTTGCAATAGACAGCCTCGAGGAGTTCGGAGAACAAGACCGGCATAGCTAAATAAAGTTCGTATGGTAGACCATCGAGACCCGGGGATTTGCGTCTGCTGCATTGGCTGAGCGCTTCCCCTATTTCAGTGGCTGTGATTGGCCTTTCGCAGCACTCCGCTTCGCCGCTCGAAAGACGCGGTAGACCGTCGAGGTATGGACCGAAGTCCACATCCCCGTCCGGCCCCCGGCCACCTCCGAACAGTCGAGCAAAGTGCCTTTGAAAGGTCTCGCACATTCGCTCAGGTTCAAGGATCACCCGTCCATCCTGGTCTCGCAAAGACCGAATGGTGGATTTAATCCCACTCTTGGCTTCTGTCACGCGGGCCCAGCTAACAGCTTTGGTCCCCTCGTTTCCTAAAGCACGTATTTTACTTCGGACAACGCAGCCTTCGTGCTTCGCGTCAAAGAACTGGCTCAATGCCGTTCTCGTCGCTAACACTCTGGCTACGTCTCCGCTCCTAATCGCCTCTTCTAGTTTATCTGTTAACTCCCTTTCCCTCCTATTTCTATTCGCCGCTAGTTCCTTACTGTAACCTATCGAACTTACTCTAATCTCTCTCTTTAGAGATATCCACCACCTACTGTTGACGATCGCTCCCGTCAACCGCATCTTAACTAAGCTACTAATCCGGTTTCTGTAATCTTTCTTTGTCGGTAAGGACAAGTTCATCTTCCAGTAACCGGGACCCTGTCTATGCGTTCTATCAAGGTTGACCACGCAGGTCACTAATTTGTGATCTGAATAGCCAACCATGATCAGTTCTGGACAACTAAATACGTCCCTATCCTTACTCCTAACCAAAAACCTATCTAGGTACGATCTAGATTGTCCACTGCGGTTTGCCCAGGTCCAGGTTGGCGCAGTTGGACAATCTAGTCGAAATCTATCGACCAGGTCGAATCGATCGAGTAACCCCTTGAGGCTGCTACACCCCCCTCTATCGGGACATGCCCCTGCATAGTCCCAACGCGCATCTAGGATTCCATTCCAGTCCCCCACTAAAAGCAGGGAACGCGACGTTCCTAGAAAAGTCTCCAGACGCTGGAAGAAGTCGGCTCTTTCCGCCCCGAAGGGAGCATAAAGACCGACCAGTCTGAAAGCCCCGCCTTCACCGCGTCCGACGTCCAGCACCAGTAATCGACCCCCCGGGTCCGAGTGAACAATCTGTACGTCGAGAGTCAGACGTTTATCCAGCAGTACGGCAGCTCCCCCCCCCCCGCCTCCGGGTTGACAGAGAGATGCGTGCATCTCAAAGTCATCGAAGGCGGGCGCCAGCTGTCTCACGCTGCTGATCCGACTCTCGCAAACAACCATCACATCTATACTTTGTGACCTGAGGTCACTTAGAAGCTTTGCTTGCTTCCAAGCTGAGCCCAGGCCACGCGCGTTCAAACAGCCAACTCTCAATTGATCTATTTTGGTGTTGAAAGTGAAGAAAGAAAAGCACTTACCTCTCCGGGTTGTGTAATTTCCATGGCATCAGGTGTGTTGGGTGGAGGGATGTTTTGTGGTGGTGTGGGGGTACACGTGTGTGGTGGGGTTGGGGTATTTGGAGTTGTGTCAGGGAGAGGGGCGGTTATGGGGAAATCTTTCAAGAGGACGCGATTCAACGGTTTTAAACAGGGGGGCTCACGTCCCGTCTAAATTGTTCTTTTAAGGAACGATAAAGGTCCAGAGGGACCTTTATCATTTTTAAATGGGTGAAGTTCTCTGCTGAGATAAAGTTTGGCCCTTCGGTCTGCACCATAGGGTTATTGTTTATTAATTTAACCAGTTTTTTGTTTTCTTTGTTTATATATGTGTATTGCAACGTCTTTTTTTGTGATGCTGTCAATGTTTCGGAGAGGGGAGGCGCAGATTTATTTTTGTTTGTTGAGGGTGGGGTGTTTTTGATTGGAGTTGGTGTTTGTGTGTGGGTTATTTGTGGTGTGCTGGGTGTGTGTTTTCTTTTTTTTCTTTTAACTTGTCTGAAGGCTTCTCCTCCTTCTTCTTCAGAAGTTGGGGGAAACTCTTCAGCGCTAGGTGGGAGGGACGTGTTGTGTGGTTGTTTTTTTTTTGCGGGAGGGGTAGATTTGTTACTGCTTTTTTTATTATTTGTTTGGAATGGGTTTTGTGGTGGTGGTGGTAATGTTTGTGTCGTGCTTGTGGTTGGTGATGGTGGTGGTGATGTTTGTGTTGTGGTTGGTGGTGGTGATTTTTGTGTCGTGCTTGTGTTTGGTGCTGGTGGTGGTGATGTTTGTGTTGTGTTTGTGGTTGGTGGTGTCTGTATTTTGTTTGCTGTGTGTGGTATTAGTGTATTTTTGGAGGTGGGTGGTGTTGGTGTACTGTTTGTGGTGGGTGTGGGCAATAGTCCTTTTTGGGGGATACGTTTCGGGCAGTTAGCCTTAACGTGTCCCCTTTCCATGCATAAATAGCATGCTGGTCTTCTCCCCTCTACAATTATGTCTATTGGGGTAAGGTCATCCAGCCAGATGCGATCCGGGATTTGTGCTATTCTTTCGGGCCTCATTTGGACTAGTATGTCGAGGCCCATTCCCAGGAACGCATCTCCAGTTGCCTTCCCCATTGACAGCATTGTGTCTTCGCCCATATCAATGAAGCCAGCAATAGCCCACCAGAAGTCCATTGTGGGCAGCATTGTTTTTACTTTTACTCTCTGTGTTCTTTTACCCATGTAGGAGGGATAGAAGCTATATGTTGTCGACGAGAGTGGGCTTAGGGAAAGCTTCTCCGCCGTTTCTTTGTCTCTTGTTAGGACCGAAATGCTGCCATAGAGTCGGTCCTTTCGTATGAAGAGAATATTCTTCATATAGTCTTTTAGGACTAACTCTATTTCCATTTGGCTGGGCTGTGCTGGCTTTCTTGTCTGATTCAGTATAGTTCTGTAGAGAACTGTGTTTTCTGCTCTGGCTTTCTTGAATTCTGGGGGGGAGTTAATGGAAAACATTCCGTTCTCCCCCAAAACAATGTGTTTCTTTGCTTCGGCCAGTTTTTCTCTGGCGGCAGTTAGGTCAATTGGTGTGTATGTAATGGATTGTTTTGTTTTCTGGGCGAAAGTTGCCCTGTCGTTATTTGTATTATTTTCTGTTTGTTTGTTTTCTGTTTGCTCATTTTCCTTAACATTTGTTTTTTCATTTTGTTTGTTTGTTTCAATGTCTAATTTTGTTGTAATTATTTTTTGTTCTTCAGACTTGGGGGGCGTGGCAGAGCTAATGGCAGACATGTCTGCCATCTTTTCCGCCATGCTGCCAAGAAAGAAATTTTTCGGCAAAAATAGATATTTATTTTACCCCCTAAAAAGGGGGTAAATGCAAAAATGTTTCCCTAAATAACAGGGGTTAGTGTTCCAAATGTGTTGCACTAAAAAATTTATCCGGTACTTACAATAGTAAGGGTAAATCCCGATGGAATAGCGGAGCCGATGCGAAGCGTGTCTTACTCTATCAAGATAGATAGATATATTTCTTTATTAGCCACAGGGGCACAAAAGAAGGGGACAAATACAAAGGGGGAAGTTTACATACAATAAAAACGTGTAAAATGTTATCACAGATGGAATTTAAAAGTTAGTCGATTTTCCCCAATAGAGGGAGACAGTTTATATGGGTAACACAGACCCCCGAAAAAAATGTGCAACCCTCATCTCCAGGAGTACGAAGAGCTTGTACTCCCTTCCTCTCCTCCTTCTTTTCCTCAACCTACAGGCTGATATAGAGAGAAGGCCCATTCACTCGGGCCATTCTCGCCACTTTCACCCACCTTTCATAAAACTTGCTGGGGTACAGCACCTCTCTCTCCATCCTGATTCTTCTTCCAAAGTGGTATTTGAAAAAAAGAATCAGTTGTTGGCCGGAGAGAAAGGTGTCTGACCTCAGCCCTTTCAACCTTGTCCACCATACAACCTCTTTCGCCATAGCTATCACACAAAGGAAAACCGCCTCTCCTTCGTTTTTGAAGGAGGGTGGCGGTTTGATCATGACAATGGACTCGGTGGTCAACTGGATTGGTCCCACCCGCGACAATAGTCGTTCTACATAGCCCCACAGGTCAGTGACGCCCGGGCAGTGTATGAATGCGTGCGCGACGGTTTCTTCGTCTCGCACGCACCTCGGACAGATCTTTTTTGCAGGGTCCCTGCCCGGGCGCCCATGTCTGTAGAGCTTGTCTCGAACTGGTAGAGCTCCTCGGTAGCACTGCCAGGCCAGGGACTTTTGGAAGTTGTCCATCGGTCCCGGGCGGAAGGTCCTACCGAACAGACTGGCCAGTTCATCTTCCTCCACGCCTAGAGTTTCACCGAGCGCGTCGTCGCACTTGCTGCGGACCAACCCTCTATAGAATGACGAAGTGGAGTCTCCACTGATCGCCGGGTCCGCCTGCCAGAGATAGATAGATAGATAGATAGATAGATGGATGGATAGATAGATAGATAGAAAGAAAGATAGATAGGTAGATAGATATATAGATAGATGGATGGATGGATGGATGGATGGATAGATAGATAGATATCTTTCTTTATTTGCCACAGGGGCGTACAAAAATGGGACATTACAAGACGTGACGGCGGGGGTTTTACATAAAAATAACTTTAACATTAATAAATAACAATAAACTATATATAATAAAATGACAATTGAAATCCCCAGTAGGGAGGGGGGGGGACGTTACTGCAGGGTTGTTTTACACCCCGTGGGCAGAACAACCCTCAACACCAAGAACACGTTTTGTAGGTGTTCCTATCTTCCTCAACTTACAGATTTATATACAGAGAAGGCCCATTCACTCGGGCCATTTTTACCACATTCACCCACCTTTCAACGAATTTACTGGCGTGTAGCACCTCTCTCTCCACTCTCACCTTCCTTCAGAAGTGATACTTAAAGAAGGGAATAAGTTGTTGTCCGGAGAGAAAGGTGTTTTCCCTCAGTCCTTTTAACCTCGTCCACCATATTACCTCTTTCTCCATAGACACCAGACAGAGGAAAACCGCGAAAAAGGTGGCGGAGATGGACTCAGCTGACAACTGGATGCGTCCCACACATGACAGTAGCTGTTCGACATAATTTCACAGGTCGATCACCCCTGGGCACTGAACAATTGCGTGCAGAACGGTTTCGATGTCTTGCTCGCATCTTGGACAGGTCTTTTTGGCAGGATCTCTGCCAGGGCGTCCGTGCCTGAAGATTTTGTCTCGAACTGGTAGAGCTCCTCGGTAGCACTGCCAGGCCAGAGACCTCTGGAAGTTATCCATAGGCCCTGGACGGAAAGTCCTCCCTAACAGACTGGTCAGCTCGTCCTCCTCGATGCCTAGAGTTTCCCCGAAAACGTCGTCGCACTTATCCCCCACTAATCCCATATAGAATGTCGAAGTGGAGTCTCCGCTGATTGCTGTTTCCGCTTGGTGGAGGGCTGTGAGCGCCTGTAGGCACTCGAGGTACCAGGCACCCATTTTCGGTCTTCGCTTGACCCAGGACTGCAGCTCTGTTAGTGAGACGAGTTTTGGAAGAGCTTGTCTCACAAACGACAGCCACACCGGTTCACCGGTCAGGAATATCTGGAGATGGCGTAGCCTCAGCGCATGTTTGCGCATCATCAGCCACGGCATGCCCAGCCATCCGTTAGAAGGGTGTTGACAGCAGATGGATCTCACCAATGGAGCCTGTTTTTTCCAGAGGAACTTGAAGAGTAGGCGTTCCATTTTGGTAAGGTATTCGCGGAGGCAAGGCACGATTGTCAAGCGGTAGTAGATGACGGACGCTATGTAAGTGTTCGCCACCTCCGCTCGACCTTTCAAGGAGAGTTTGCACTCAGCCCACTTCTGGGTGAGTGCAAACACCTTCGCCGTGACCTCATTCCAGTTCTTGTCCACCTGGGGGTCTGGACGGAACCAGACCCCGAGTAATTTCACCGGTCCTTCCGTTCAGCGTCCAACGACACTGTCGGATGGCATGGGTTTGCCTCTGCATGTGCCGAGTTGAAAACCGACAGACTTGTTTGGGTTTAGTCTTGCTCCTGTCAACGTTTCGTATTCCTGTAAGAGGTTGCCGAATACCCTGATTTCCGAGGTTTTCGACACACCATTACCGTTATGTCGTCGGCATAGGCTGACGCTGCTTTCCGCAGTCCTGGTTCGATCGGGATGCCCTGCAACAGCTCCAATTTCCGCAGTAATTGCTCGAGTGTCAGTACATACAGAATGGAGGAGAGAGGGCATCCCTGACGGATGGAATGCATGATTTGGAATGGCTTTGATAGGTAGCCATTCACCTTGACTGCCGAGCAGATGCTGGTGTGCATGGCAGTGACCCAGCCTCTGAAGACGGGACCGAAGCTGGCCGCCTTGAGAACTGCTTCCAAGTATTGATGGTCGACCCTATTTAATGCCTTAGACTGATCTAAATTGATCAGAGCCCCACCAAAGCCAGGTTTACACCCTACCCTCTCTCTGATGTATCGCATGAGGTGGAGGTTGTCGTGTATGGACCTGGTCGGGATTGCACACGTTTGGGCTTCCCCTACAAGGTTCTCGACGACAAGCGCCAGCCTTGCTGCTAACACCTTGGCCAAAATCTTTAACTCTGTGTTGAGCAGAGTTATGGGCCTGAAATTGCTTATCTCATACCCCTTGTTCTCATCTTTCCTGATCAGCGTTACTACGCCTCTGCCTATACAACTCGGAATCCTACCGTTCTGCTGCCAGTTACAGTAGACCGCTTCGAGGACGCCAGAGAACAGGTCCGACATGCCTATGTAAAACTTATAGGCTAGACCATCTAAACCGGGTGATTTGCGTTTCCCGGAGTGGCCTAGGGCATCTTCTATTTCGCCCGCTGTGATTGGCCTTTCGCAGTTCTCCGCATCCGTGCTCTAGAGTCGCGGTACGCCACCGAAATAGGAGCTGAGTCCATCACTTCGCTCGATGTACCGCTTTGCTCGAACAGTTGTGCAAAATGCTGCTGGAAGGCCGCGCACATCTGCTTGGATTCAAGTATAATGCGACCATCTTTGTCTTGCAAAGACCGAATTATGGGTTTGTTGCCACTTTTCGCCTCTGCCACTCGGGCCCAGCTAACACCTTTGGCTCCCTCGTTTCTTGGAGCACGTGTTCTACTTCTGACAATACAACTTTCGTGTTTCACGTTGAAGAACTGGTCAAGTGCCGTTCTCGCCGCTAACACGTCAGCTGTACTGCCATTCCTAAGTGCCTCTTCTATTTTAGCTACCAGTTCCATTTCAGTTTTGTTTTTTTCTAAAGCTACTTCCTTACTAAATGCTATTGATTCTATTCTAATTGCTCTTTTGAGAGAGCTCCACCACCTGTTGTTGACGATCGCCCTCGTCAACTGGCACTTAA
The DNA here is from genome assembly GCA_964016885.1 of Eledone cirrhosa. NCBI lineage: Eukaryota > Metazoa > Mollusca > Cephalopoda > Octopoda > Eledonidae > Eledone > Eledone cirrhosa. The sequence continues at coordinate 206,697,846 of OZ024741.1, read as the reverse complement.
CTAAGGTGCTAATCCGTTTACTGTAGGCCTTACGTGCCGGGTGCGACATGTTTAGCTTCCAGTATCCGGGTCCCTGTCTATGTTTTCTATCAAGGTTGACTACGCAGGTGACTAATTTGTGGTCTGAATAGGCAACTATTTGTGGACAGCTTAATGTTTCCTTATCATTCTGTCTAATTAAAAATCTATCTAAATACGATCTAGAAGATCCAGTGCGGTTGCTCCGTGTCCACAGTGGTGCACTTGGGAAGTCTAGTCGATATCTATCAGCCAGTTAGAATTGGCTGATGAGATTTTTGAGGCTATTACACCCCCCTCTATTATCACAAGCTCCTACATAGTCTCAACGTGCGTCTAAGATGCCATTCCAGTCCCCCGCTAACACTAAGGAGCGAGATGTTCCCAGGAATGGCTCCAGACGCTTGAAGAACTCTGGTCGCGATGTCCCAGTCGAGGCATATACGACCACCAGTCTGAAAGCTCCACCTTCACTACCATTGACGTCCATGACCACCAGGCTGCCCTCCGGGTCCAAGTGAATCGTCTGTATTTTGAGATCCAATTTTTTTCGAAACTGAACAGCAAATCCCCCTCCACGTCCTGGCTGACAGAGAGATGCGTAGATCTCAAAATCATCGAACTTGGGGGTTAGCTGCTGCTTGTCGTGAATTCTGGACTCGGTGTTGGCTATCACATCTATACAATGTGAGCTGAGATCATTGAAAAGCTGGCCCTGTTTCCAGGACATGCCCAAGCCACGTACATTCAAACATCCAGCTTGTATAGTCGCCATATTAGTGAAGTAGAGTTAAGGAGAGAAAAGGCAGGAATACTAACCTTTTCGTTTCCTGGAGATCGGGTTGTTCGATCTCTAAGTCCAGATTGGTGGTGTTTGGTGAGGGAGGGAATCCTTTTAGCGGGACACGGTAAAGGGGATTTTGGCAAGGGCGGGGGGGGGCACATAATGTGGGAAGTTCTCTTTTAAAGTTTCATACTGTAGGGTTGTTACCCTGATAAGTTTGAGGTTTGGGGGCGGGTCGTTGGTGGGGAAGGTGTTCCCTTCCGTTTGTATTGTGGGGTCCTTTCGGACAGTTTCCACCAGTTCTTTGTTTCTTGTTTTTATGTATGTGTAGTGTTTTGTTTTTTATGTGTACTGTTTTTGTTTGTAGTTTTCTTTTTGTGGTTGGAGTTTGTGATTGTGGTGGTGTGGGTGTTTGTTTTGTTGGTGAAGTGTTTGGTTGTGTTGATGGTGATTGTGCTGTTGGTGTGTTTGTCATTTGTGGCGGTGTGTTTATGGTGGGGTTGCGTGTGTGCGTGTTTTCTGTAGATGTTTTGTGTTTTTTTTTGTGTCTTTTTTGTTTTTTGAATTTTTGGAGTTCCTCTTCATTCTCACTTGAAGATGTAGAGGTTCCCGTATCTGAGACTTCTGAATCAGGGGTATATGGGAGGGGTATTTTGTGTGGTGGAGTGTTTGTGCAGGGGTTTGTGGAAGTATTTGACAGAGGGGAAGAGGCAATGGAGGGTTTTTCAGTGGGATTTTGTGTGTGGCTGTCTCTGGTCTGTGGTGGTGTGGGAGTGGATGTTGCAGGTGTTTGTGTTGTGTTTGGTTTGGAGTGTTGATGTTGGGGGTTTGGTGTTGGTAATAACACCTTGTTTGTCCTCGGTTTGTTTAAGAGAGGGCAAAAGGCCTTTAAGAGTGTGGGTTTCCCACACTTATGGCACTGAGGTCTTTCCACTCCACTAAAATGGAGATGACATCTTCCTCAAGGACGATACTGTCCGGTATTTTCTCAACTCTCTCTGGCCTCATTTGTACCAGAACCTCGATGCAGGTTCCAAACCAGTTATGCCAGTCTGTCCTGTCTAGAGATAGGAGGGTGTCCTCATCCTTCTTCAGGATGCAGCGTAGGATCCACCATATGTTAACCTCTGTTGGGATCCTGGTTATTTTTATTTTGTAGGATCTTCTTCCCATGTATGTGGGGAAGAAGATGTGTTGATCCGTTTTTATTGGGTGAACCGAGTGTTTTGTGCCAAAGTTTCGCTCTTAGAGAGCACTGACACACTTCCATACTGTTTACCTCTTTGGCTTGATGTCTTTTAGTTCAGCTTCGATAGTGCTTGTTGGGAGTGTTATGGGTTTTTTGGTAGTGATGTCAACTGTTCTATAAATTAGCTTCTTTTTCTGTGTCATTTCTCTTACTTGTGGGGGTATGTGTATGTGTGGGGTGTCTCCCTCAAACGTCACATAGTTGGAAGCTTCTTCCAAATATTGGGACTTTTGGGAAATGTCCATGGAGTAGTATTAAAAATCCTGTTGCTTAGCAACTGTTGCTGCAAATGAAATTGTGTTATTGTTGTTGTTGGTGGTGATGATGGTCTTATTCGTTGTGTTGCCAATGATTCCTTTTGTTGCGTGGATACATGTGACGTTTGTGACGTCAGGCGTGTTCAGTTGCTTACAAGCAACTGAAGCTTGTTCCTCTTCTAAATATTGAGGCGATAATGTTGGCTTTCCTTTGTCCATGTCTGCTACTACCTGCTGGTCAAGTAGGATAGATAGATAGATAGATAGATAGATAGATAGATAGATAGATAGATAGATAGATAGATAGATAGATAAATCATTTTCTTTTTATTTGCCACCAGGGCATCAAAAAGTGGGACAAGTACAATGGGGGGAGTTTATATAACAAGGCGTCCTCAATAAGGAGGAGGCAATAACAAAATATAAAAATAAAATAAAATATAACAAAATAAAATATAGATAGATAGATAGATAGATAGATGGATATATAGATAGATAGATAGATAGATAGATAGATAGATAGATAGATAGATAGATAAGTTTCTATTTATTTGCCACAAGGGCACAAAAAAGGGGGAAAATACAAGTGGGGGGGTTACATAAAGGAACGAGTAAAAAAACAAATATCAAATATAAAATTAACAATACAGTCCTCAATAGGGAGGAGGCGTTTTGGGGGTTACACACACCCCCGAAAAAGTGTGCAACCCTTTTCCTTAGGAGCACAAAGAGGGGGTGCTGCTTTGCACTTCCACCTTTCCACCTACAGGCAGATATAGAGAGAAGGCCCATTCACACGGGCCATTCTCGCTACTTTCACCCACCTTTCATAAAACTTGCTGGGGTAGAGCACCTCTCTTTCCATTCTGATCCTTCTCTTAAAATGGTATTTAAAGAAAAGGACCCGTTGTTGGCCGGAGAGAAAGGTGTCCGACCTCAGCCCTTTCAAACGTGTCCACCATACCACCTCTTTCACCATGGCTATTACACAGAGGAAGACCGCCTCTCCTTCATTTTTGAAGGGGGGAGGCGGCTTGATCGTTACAATGGACTCAGTGGTCAACCGGATTGGTCCCACCCGTGACAGCAGTCGTTCGACATAGCCCCACTGATCGGCAACGCCCGAGCAGTGTACCAATGCGTGCGCAACGGTTTCCTCGTCGCGCACGCATCTGGGACAGATTTTTTTCGAGGGGTCCCTACCCGGGTGCCCGTGCCTGTAGAGCTTTTCTTGAACGGGCAGCGGCCCTCGGTAGCACTGCCTGGCCAGGGACTTCTGGAAGTTGTCCATAGATACCGGGCCAAATGTCCTCCCGAATAGGCTAACCAGTTCGTCTCCCTCCATGCCTAGGGCTTGTCCGAGGGCGTCGTCGCACCTACTAACCACCAGCCCTCTATAGAATGACGAGGTGGAGTCTCCACCGATAGCCGGGTCCGCCAGAGAGCCGTGAGCGCCTGGGCACACTCAGTGTGCCAGGCGCCCAGTTTTCTCGGTCTTTGCTTGACCCAGGACTGCAGCTCGGTGAGCGAGACGAGTCTCGGGAAGGCTCGCCTCACAAACCACTCGCCACACCGGTTGACCGGTGAGGAATACCTGGAGGTGCCGTAGCCTTTATGCGTGTTTACGCATCGACAGCCACGGCATCCTCAGCCCTTCTTTCGAAGGGTGTTGACAGCAGATGAATCTCCTCACCAAAGGAGCCCGCTTCTTGCAAAGGATTGGAAGAGTGCGCGCTCCATTTTGGTGAGCGTTTCCCTTGGGCAAGGCACGACGGTCAGGCGGTAGTAGATGACGGACGCTATATAAGCGTACGCCACCTCCGCCCGACCTTTCAGGGATAGTTTGCACTCAGCCCACTTCCGCGTCAGCGCAAACACCCTGTACGATACCTCACCCCAGTTCTTCTCCACCTGGAGGTCTGGCCCGAACCAGACCCCGAGCAACTTCACCGGGCCCTGCGTCCAACGTCCGACGACGCCGTTGGAGGCCATCGCTTTGCCCCTCCACTCGCCGAGTTGCAAACCGACTGACTTGTCCCGGTTCAGCTTAGCCCCTGTAAACGTTTCGTATTCCTCCAGTAAGGTGCCGATTACTCCGATTTCCGATGCGGTTGACACCATTACTGTCACGTAGTCGGCGTAGGCCGACACCGCTTTCCGCAATCCCGGTTCCAAAGGGATGCCCTGTAACAACTCCAACTTCCCAGCAGTGGCTCTAGGGCCAATACATACAGAAGGGAGGAGAGAGGGCATCCCTGTCGGATGGACCGCGTGATTTCGAACGGCTCCGAGAGGTAGCCGTTCACCTTGACTCTAGAGCAGATGCGGCTGCTGTGCATGGCAGTGATCCAGCCCCTGAAAACGGGTCCGAAATCTGCCGCCACTAGCACCGCATCCAGGTAACGATGTTCAACCCTATCAAACGCCTTAGATTGATCCAAGTTGATCCGGGCCCCACCAAAGCCGGGTTCGTTCCCAACCCTCTCTATGATGTATCGCATGAGATGGAGGTTGTCGTGAATGGACCTGGACGGTATGGCGCATGTCTGCGCATCTCCCAACAGGTTTCCCACGACAAGCGCCAACCTCTTTGCTAACACCTTTGCCAAAATCTTTAACTCTGCATTTAGCAGTGTTATGGGCCTAAAATTACTTATTTCATCCCTTGTTCTCGTCCTTCTTCACTAGCGAGACTACGCCCTTGGTCACAGAACAGAGAATTCTCCCGTTATGTTGCCAGTTCCAGTAGACCGCTTCGAGGTGATCGAAGAACAAGTTCGGCATACTTAAATACAGTTCGTATGGAAAGATAGATAGATAGATAGACAGACAGAGATATAGATGGTGAGAATGAATGAAAACTATGAAGCACACAAAAACGTGGCTTCTAAAATGGTATTCTCAACAGTGACCATGTTTCCTGAAGGAAAGAGTAGTGGAGAAGACTGAGAAGATGCAATGAACCAAGACACTGTAATGAAAGCAGGAGTGATTCAGTGAAGCGTGACGCTGTAATATTAAGCCATACCGATACTTTCCGCCTGACCAACGAACTGAACGTCTTATTTAATTGGCTAGCAGCAAGTGATAGTGATGAAGAAGGTGGTATGAGAATAATAAAGATGATGTTGACGATAGTGTTGCAGAGCAACTATTAGTTGGAATGATATTACCGGTGATAGCATTGTTGTTTCGTTCCTTAAACCGAGCGTTTATGGTATTATTAGTAGTAGTAGCAAGAGCAGCAGCAGCAGCAGTCGAAGTAGTAATACTGGCTGTAGTATTAGTAGCAGTAATAGCAGTAGTAGTAGTAGTAGTAGTAGTAGTAGTAGTAGTAGTAGTAGTAGTAGTAGTAGAAATAGTAGTAGTATTATTATTATTATTATTAGTAGTAGTAGTAGTAGGAGTAGGAGTAGTAGTAGTAGTAGTAGTAGTAGTAGTAGTAGTAGTAGTACTTTATACCGATTACGAAGCATGGAAAATTGGTCAATATGTTCACTTTACAATCATGAGATTCTGGAATTGGTTTCGTTGGTTTCTTTGGCCATAAATATATCCAAAGGTTGCGATGCAAATTGGATATAAGAAAACTGCTTTGGTGCACTTTATGTGGATTGCACCAACACTCTGTTTCACACTGAATTCCCACCAGAATTACGTTACGGATCATCATCATCATCTTCTTCTTCTTCTTCTTCTTCTTCTTCTTCTTCTTCTTCTTCTTCTTCTTCTTCTTCTTCTTCTTCTTCTTCTTCTTCTTCTTCTTCGTCCACTTGTATTCTTTCGGTCAATACCTAAGATTCTTGACCATATGTAAGGATTGGACTGAATACCGAATTGAAGATAGCGAGTTTGGCTTTTATACCCACCTTCTCTCTTTTGATTACCGAGTGCTGAAGGTGGCGCATTACTGCACCAGATCGGGCAATACGTAACTATGGAAAATACAGTCACTTACACGTTAATTAGTTTATTAGATTTGACTGAGGTATTTTAGAAACATAAAGAGATTTTCACGGGAGTTTCGATATCGAAAGAGACACAAGAGTATTTATAGAACAATTATCACCAACGACTTCATACCAAAGTTATGAGGAGCTTTTTAATACGAGGGTCGACTGAAAAGTTCATAGGCTGACCAACACTCTTATAGAATGCCCAAATGAGGTTTATTTTTCAACATAGACCCTGGATAGTAG